>LOEQ01000982.1:225760-238467 GCA_001685075.1 Bramus lutescens | reverse complement strand
ACTAGAATCCAGTTCACAAGCTTCAGGCAAGGGGCTGGAGGTTGAGGAAACACAGGCAGAGACAGACAGACACACGGACCTCCAATCACTGGTACAAAGCCCCCTTTAATAGCACCATGGAAACTTAAATACCCCACAGTCAATTGCCAACAGGTGAAAATCCCATCCTCTGATCCTCTAGGTAAGGCACAGCTTTTAGNACTAGAATCCAGTTCACAAGCTTCAGGCAAGGGGCTGGAGGTTGAGGAAACACAGGCAGAGACAGACAGACACACGGACCTCCAATCACTGGTACAAAGCCCCCTTTAATAGCACCATGGAAACTTAAATACCCCACAGTCAATTGCCAACAGGTGAAAATCCCATCCTCTGATCCTCTAGGTAAGGCACAGCTTTTAGTAACTTCAATTAGAAGGTTCTAGACAGGGAAGAGCAGCTGAAGGCCAGGACTTAATTGGTCCCAACAGCCAACCAGCTCTCAAATCAAGACACAGAGACTTATTATCAACTATGAATGTTCAAACTCATACCTGTTTCTAGCTAACTTTTTCTTTAACATCAATTAACCCATTTCTGTTCATCTCTGTGCTGCCCTAAGGCTTGTTTACCTCACCTACACACTGTCCATCCTTCCATCCTGCTTTCCATTCCTCTGTGAATGGCTGGCTAGCCCTAGTTGGCTGGCTTTCCTTTTCTCTCTGCCCACAAACCCCATCTATATCTCCATGGCCTACCTATTGGTCTTTTGGCTTTTTACTAGACCAATCAGGTACCTTAGGCAGGCAAGATGAAACAGCAACACATCTTTACATAGTTAAACACTTATTCTCCAGCACAAACAAATGTAACACATCTTTGCTTGGGTAAACAAATACTCCAGTCCACAACAGGGTGGCCCTCCTGTGATCCCTGGGGGTGACAGGATCTTCTGTGTAAGCTGACTAGTTAGATGAATCAAATTAGCACATTCTGGGTTCAACTGAGAGACCCTGTCTCTATGTGTAAGGTAAGGGAGAGCAATCAAGGAAGAATGCAGCTTCAACCTTTGCGCTTTCACATATGTGCACACACATTTACACACTCACTCTCACATACGTATGCACACATGCATGAGTGAATACACATACACTCATGAATGGACACCATCTATGTATGTATGTATACACTGAGACAAATAAATACATAAAATATTTCTAGTAAAGGAAGTTGTAGTCTGCAATGTAAGCATGTTGGCAATAATTATGACAGTAAATCACATGAGAATTTTGTCTGTGAAGTTATGGAGTTGAATGGTTGCAAGTTCAGGCTCTGCATGAGGACTTCTGATCTAAATCTCAGCCCCTGCACGCTCCAGCTAGGGAACATTAAGCAAACTAATCTCTTCATTTTAGTTTCTTCTTCTGAAAACTGAGAATATTAATTGGCTCTACTACCACAGTGGAAAATATATTTGATTAATGATATAATATACTTAGAACTATGTTTTACAGGTAATATATATTCAGTAATGAAACAAAATGTCCCTAAATATTCCCCAGCATCTGTATATGTGTTATTTGACAAGGGAAAATTGAGGTTGCAGAAGGCAGGAGGATGGTGGCTCTGCAGGCCCAGAGATAAGGCCGCTGTCCTGTGTTTCCTCAGTAAGCCTAGTGGAGTCACAAGGGCTTACAAGCATAACGGGCAAACAAGGAAGCATGGTGCAAAGAAATGCAGCATGCATGCTGTGAAAGTGGAAGGAGGGGAAAATGAGCCCAGGACTATGAGCAGCCTGTGCATGCTGGGAAGACCAAGGAAATGGCTTCCTCTGGCTAGCCCCTTAATTTTCATCCATATGTGTTAGTCAAGCCACTAAGATTATACTAATTGCTTACAGTATCAACAAAACCAGCACAGTCATTATCATAAGTATTATTACTGCTTTTACAATGCCATGATAATTTATAAGGACAAGCTTCCTCTTTGGGATATTAAAGAAAAAACTATAAACATGATTTAACTGCAGTAATCTGTAAATATGAAAACTCTCAGAGACTCACATGCCCTGTTTCTGAGATTGTCGTCAAGTTAAATCCTGACTGTATTTCTTGTTACATGGCTCCAGGTGCTTCTTGTCCACAGTACAGGGCTATCTCTTCCCTTTTATTTCCATCGAGTAGGAGCCACGGGCCCTGGATCCTCCAGGCACACAGCACTTGGCTCTTGCTCCCTTTCACTACTCTAACAAAATTAAGAGCGGAGAGGTGGGGTTAGATTTTATCTTTGAGATAAAAATAGCAACTGTTTTCCATAGCCTTTTGCATTCGAGCTGGTGAGCATATTGGAGTTACTGCTATATGCACGCTTTCAGCAACAAAGAACACAAAAGCTGTTACCATTAGCCAACAGATTTTGCTTTAATTCTCATCTGTTGTTCAGATGCTATTGACTTAGTTTCTTTCTTATTTAAAAGCGATTGATTGCTCTAAGGTTCTCGCAGAGTTAGATGTGACTTAAATATGCAGTATTTTTTTCCATTGTCTGCTCTGCTCTAATACATTCCTAAACATGAGCTCTGGTGTAGCTTCTACAGTTAGTCCATGGATAGTGATACCTGGCCAAGGAAGTTAAGGGGTTTCTTAAATTCTGCCCCCTCCCTCATCCTCGAATTGTAATGTGTTAGCTGTGGCCTTGTTCTCGCTTCTAAAGAGCAAAGCGTTTTGACTGTGCTGATGTTAGCTGTTTCACTCATGTTGGTGACACAGAGTGGGGGTGTTTATTCATTAATTCATTATTTCACCCACCCCTGTTCCTACTGGAAAGTTATAGGAAGTTGATTCCATTCATCTTTCCACCCATTGTCTAGTTTGTATACTGTTATGATTTGCTGATTTCAAATTACCTCCTTGTATGAGTCAAGTCTGGCTCTTCCAAGGGTCATGAGTTATTGTGGGAAAAGACTCAATTCCAGAACCTTCCAACTTTGGCTGCTACTTCATAAACTCTGCTTGCTTGCGGCTGAGAGACCTTCCATGGGTTTGCTATCAGTCTTTCGCTCAGTGTGATATAGAAATCAGAAAAAGGCCAAGTACAGCTCCTTTTCATGTCACCTTCTTTTAGTGTTTCCAGCTCATCCAAAGGCTCTTCTGCTTGAGTAGAAATCACTAGGTGGACACCATCTGAGCAAGGCTTTACTGGGACTTGTGTTGGGCACAGGGACATGGCATGCAGAATAGCCAGGATCAAAGCTAAGAAGGAAAGGAAGACTCATGCAAGCACACAGAAGGCTGCTGAGAAAAAGTGCAGGGTTTTACACATGCCTTCTCAGTACTGTACTCTCGGCGCAGGAATGATCTAAACATGCACATAGGAATCACCTGCTCTCCACTCATTAGATATGGCAGGTGTGCTCACTGCCATCCACGCAGGAAGGCAGTGTGTCTGTCAAGTTCCAGCCTGCATTTGCAAGGCTGGGAGGAAAACTTAGGATGGAGTTAGCAGCTCCTGAATCTGGTCATCAGTAGAAACGGTTTTACCAAAAGCAGCTTGCATTTGGAGGAAAACCTTGGTGTGGGACTTGGGATCCCCATTGATCTATCTGTCAAGGTGCTTCCTTATTTTTGCTTTACGAACTTGACTTCCTTAGGTATCATGTTCTTCAAGACACTTCTACAGAAAGGCCATTCAAGACTCCAGTGATCAAAGAGCAGAGCTCAAACCTTCAGTAGACAAGTTCCAGGCTGTCAGTCCCAAATATCTTTTGACCATAGTAATGTCACCTAGAGTGGAAAAGCCAGATATTACCACCTAATTTCTTGGTTGCTTAATAATCTTGTCAATCTCTTGTAGTCTTCAAATGTAATTCTTAGTGTTTCTAACGAATCCCTTTATATAACAGCTTCTACTGTCTTCTCTTGAGAGTTTAGGTCACTTTTCAAAGCCCATGTTTGGGAAACCGAGTAAAAGGCTTGAAGTTGTACAAGTTCATTTTCCTTGTGTGTGTGTGTGTGTGTGTGTGCACATGTTTGGTTGTATGGATTGTATGGGGGAGTAAATATCTAGAAGCCACATGTTGATTCCAAGTGTTTTCTTAGTTCCTCTCCACCTTGTTTTTTTTTTTGAAACAGGGTCTGTCATTGAACATGGAGCTCACTGACTGAGCTACACTGGAAACCTTACAGGTCACAGGAATTCTCAGCTCTTCCACCCCAGTGCTAGGATTATAGGTGTGTGCCTCTCTTTTCATGTGCGTGCTGGGGATCTGAAGTCAGTTCCTTGTGATTATACAGTCAACACTACTAACTAAGCCATCTCCCCAGCCCATTAAGTTCATTTCTCTATACCATTTCTAGGCTTTTGTCCTAAAGGAATTGTGTCTAGTAGTTAGCTGCTCCTGATAGATTAATAAAGTGTATATCATACTGTTAGGAAGGTGTTTAAATTTTGTCTACTTTTAAATTTTGTTCACCTATATTTATTCAATTAATAACATTGACTTTGTCATCTTTGCCAAATACATTCATAATCATTCTTTTGTTTACTCAACAATATTTATTACGGCCCTATTTTTCCATCGGGTGTTATCCTAAGAACTGGATAGATAGTAGTTAGTCTCAGCTATTATGGGACTTTCTTGTCATAATAAAGAAAGGAAAAGTCAAAGATAAATGTTAGTTTCTTTTGGTGTGTTTAATACAAAACAAGGAAAATGTCACATCGACATACAAAATGTTTTTAACTATGAAGTCCTCAGGGAACAAAGCAACATTCTCCTAGACAGCTCGGGTATCGAACAGTGCCTTCTGGACTAACACGATTCTAAGCGAGAACCAGGCCTGAGGGATTTCCATCCTAGTGCAGGGGAGAGAGCAGAGAATGTATGCTCAACCGAGAGCAATTGAGACGACTGCAGCAGAACGCAGTAGGTGCCAGGGGAAAGGGCAGAGGCGCTAGCATCCTCTCTCCCTGTATCTGCCTGTGACCTAACAGTCTGCATCTGCCCAAGCTTCTTGGAATTTTCAGAAGACGTGTTATCTGAAAGGAGCACACTGACACAGAGACCAGCTCACTTTATGCCTTCTTTCTTTTTCCTTCCTTTTTTTAAGCATAGGGATCTACAAAGTTTTTTTGTAAATCAATTTCATGTACAACTATAACAAAAAGCAACCTGTAGAGGACACAAAGAGTGTCTGCAGTACACAAAGTCCTGTTGCAGCTGAGTTAGACATTCTGAGAGCAGTGGTCTGCAAACCTGAGTGGTGACATTGATTTGAAGCTCTTTGTATCAGCTCTACTCTTCCTACCCAGTAGATGGATGTTCTGCACCATTTCTTCTTCACTCAGCTTCAGACATTGCTTAGGTTTCTTTTTCTTTAATCCTAACTTATAAACCATAAAGAAAATTTTAAACCCTAGAAGCATCAACTTTTCATTTCTAAGTTTTGCCTACACTGAGGGACACACTTGGTTAATTTCTTTCTGAATTATACAATTTTATTTAACTAGGGGAATTCCATAAAGAGGAGTCATGGTTTGCATGTCTTAGAACTGTTGCACATATAACCATCCCTGCTATTTACACCACAGAAGTTGGTCCTATCCCAGAAGTAATGCTGAAGCTGACTAAATCTGCCCCCTCCAGGCTCTCTGGCCTTCACTGACCCCTCACATCTCCTCCATGATGTTGCGATGTTTCAGTGAAGTAATTTATATAAGCAAACTATCTGTAGACTGCATGGTTTGACAAATGCAAATTCTTATGGTGTATTTAAGTCCACAAAATTATTACATATATTTATTATATACAACATGTTTTGATACGTGGAAGCATTGTGAGGTAGTGATACACAGTAACACATGTATAACTTTACATACTTATTTCTGTGTATATAAATATGCTTGTGATTCTTTGAATGTAATTGGCCTCCATAAACTCATAGGGAGTGACACTCTTAGGAGGTGTGGCTTTGTTGGAGTAGGCATGGCTTTGTTGAAGAAAGTGTGTCACTGCAGAGGCAGGTTTTGAAGTCTAATATATGATCGAGCTTGCCCAGTGTCTTAGACCACTTTCAGTTGCCTGTAGATCAAGATGTATTAACTCTCAGCTCCTTCTCTAGCACCATGTCCGCCTGCACACCATAATGTCCCACCATGATGATAATGGACTGAACCTCAGAAAGTGCAAGCCATCCCCAATTAAATATTTCCTTTATAAGTGTTGCTGTAGCCATGACGTCTCTTCACAGCCAAAGAAACCCTAGCTACAACAGTACATCTCTCCAAGTTGCTAGTCTCACCTTCTTTAAATTGGGTGCCCTTCAACCAACAGCATCTCAGCCTTCACACCCCTGGCCTCTGGTAACAGCCATTCTCTTGTTCCTGTGAATTACAGTCTTCTATACTGCACTTACCTTTCTGTAAGAACGTTTTCCAGGCTTCTTCATGTTGCCTCTGGCAGGACATAGCTCTCACATCCAAAGAAACAGAGTTTATTCAAGAGCCAACTCTGAGTGACCTGGACCCAGAAAACACTGAGCTTAGTTACTTCAGGTTTCACATTCCCCTGTGGAACCAGTTTTATGAAAGTCATAAATCAAAGCCATTTTAAAATAATTTGGTGGGTGTGTTAGAGTGGTGGTTACAGCAAGAAGAGGAGTCGTCCCATAGGCCTGAGATGCTGCAGGATGGCATGGTTAGCTTGGAGTTAGTGGGATCTGGTGCTCGGATAAGTTAACAAACTCCAAAAGCGTTTCATCTATTAGTCACGAAATGTTAGTTCTGACACAGAAATGGGCAAGGAATGGCTATTTGGAAGCCTAAAGCTAGCCCAAGGTAAGTTATAATTAGTCTCTAGCCCTGCAACAATCCAACTTCTCCACATCATTGCAGTTCCAATCAGTCTCTCCCGAATTCCTGTCACATGCAAATGGCAGAAGTGTCTCCTTTTTAATGTTAAATAGTAGTGTGTGTGTGTGTGTGTGTGTGTAAGAGAAACAGAAAGTAAGTATGTTGCATTTCTTTTATCCACTTCTCAGCTAGACAACGCTTAATTTATTTCTGTTCCTTGGCAATTATGACTAGTGACGCAATAATCAGGAGTAGGTGTGTCTTTGATGTACTCTTTTCATTTCTATTAAACTTATTTCCAGAAGTGGAATTTCAGCCTGAATATTGTTATAGCTTCAATGCTGTGATAAATCTTCATAATGTTTTCAGTAATAGCCACACCCATCCACGTTCCCACCAACAGGATGCAAGGTCTCACGCCTCTGCGTGGTTTTTCCAGTAATGGTTTCTGTTGGGTTTTGTGTTGTTTCACTTGGGAGAAGGGCTCACTCTCTGTGAGACCCTCCTTTCTCAGCCTCCCAAGTGCTAGGATGGCAAGTGTGTCTCACCACTGCTTGCCGCTACTCTTTTCTCATAGCCACACTCTGAGTTTGAGGTGATGTCTCCCTGTGGTTTGGATTATCATTTCCCACTTGGTTCATGCACCCAATGCCCTTTTGAGCATTTTCCTTTATGAAATTAGAGACATCTCTCCTTGCTTCCCAGCTTTGGATTCACTCCGGACAGAGCCCTTGTGGCAAGCTAGACATACTTGGAGTCCACAAACTTTCCCTTCCCGTTTCATTTTCCCCAAATTGCTATTTTGTAATTCAAATGAGCGTGGTGATTTTTCTTTCACCTGAACAGTTTGCATAATAAAGTACAGGAAGAAATGGCATTGCTCAAATCATTCTCTCATTTCTATTTCAATTGCTCTGGGCTACCCCTTTCCAAATGTAACTGTGAACTGTTCTCAAGCTTTGTGTAACCGCTGGGTGGAAGACCAGACTTTCTGTGCTGAATACAAATCGGAAGTAGATTCGCCCAACTGCTTGTTACTTTGTTTTCATTCCTTCCTTTTTATGTACAATCTCAGTGCAGAGTGTGTGGATGGTTCTGACCCACATATTTCTTAGCACATGTTTGCCCTGATGTTGTTCATGAAGATAGATTAGGACTTGATTTTGAAGTTGGGTTAGATAGAGACTGAGTTCTCAAGTCACCAGGGCGTGGCATGTGTGGTACATGTGTCCTCTCTGTCTTGATCCCATCCTGGCTGTTACAGGTCTCGTGTACAATAAATGTAATGTGGCCCAGTCTGTCGTTATCACTTTCCAGAGGGCAGCCATAAACATCTGGGCAGCCCTTCAGCTTCATGAGCATGAAGGGCAGAGCTACTAACACAACCAGTCCAATGAAAATTTAACAGTCATCTTCCCAAAGGCAAAGGGGCAGCCATAGGCTAGAGTTCGGGTGCTTTGCTTCACGAGGTTCATGCCATTTTAAACATGAAATCTCAAATGAAAAATGAAGGGCAATGTTCTTAATTTGGCTTCAGGTTAGATAAAGAACTACAGTGAGAGAGGCTGACTGCTCAGGGTCAAGTTGCTGCATATACTGAGCCTGTCAGAAGCACGACTATAGAAGAAAACAGTGTAATGTGAGCACTGCTTACCACTGAAAGGGTAGCTGTCATTGTTCTCATGACTGCCCCGACTACAAGGGAACTAAGCAGATGTTAAGTCCTGTCAGCATGGAGGACGGGCCAGTTTTTCTCTTTGTAACTGGATTTTCTCTACCTTCATCTTTAATTATTTACTTTAGGGGGGCTGTGGAGATAGCTCAGTTGTTTGAAATCTTTGCTGTTCTTGTGAGGACTCAAGTCCAGTTCCCAGAACCTAAGTCCATTAGTTCACAATCACCCTAACTCTTACTTCTGGGAATCTCACACTCAATCCTGAACTTTGTGAGCACACACACACACACACACACACACACACACACAATAAAGCCTAAAAGTAAGTCTTTAGAAAATTATTTACTTCATTTTTCACAAAATGAATCATAAAGATTTTCTTTCTTCATTTTGTTAATTTGCCAATTTTTCTTCCAAGCTAAGTCCAAATTTAATTTCTTTAATTTTTAAATTATTCAAGTTGAAAAAGCCATGTCCCTCACTTCTTTTCTTTCCAGTACTACTGTCGCAGGTCTCAGCTGGAAATGTACTCTTTATGAGCATTAGTGTTCAAGCTTGTAATGGAATTGCAAAATAGAGGCTGTAATATTCAGATATTCGGCTTCCATTTAACTCAGTGATGGGATAGCTGATAATATCGATACATTTGCATGTTATACATCTGAGTTTTTCATTAGTCTGTAGCTGAGCACAAGAGGGGAATATTAGCACCGTGATGTGACTAGATTGTGGACAGGAGAGTGTAAAGGAATGTGGGAATGGGACAAGTGATAAAAGTGATGGAGATATCTACATGGATAGTCACTAAAATGTTACATGAAGATTGATTTTGAATCAAACCCAATAAGGGCAGTTTGTCTAGTGTTTATTACTCAACTAAAAGAAGAACCTGGGATGGAAGGGCTACTCATCAGATGGGCCAAGTCCAGACAAAGGAGATGCTGGGGTTCCCAGCCCGCCGGATTGTTTGCACCTATGACTTTAATAATAATTTTTCTCAGCTCTCAAGCTTGTCTACAAGTGTTTGTTTATCCCTCTGTTTTCTGAACATGTGTTCATGGACGGATGAGGGGCCTGTACAGAATTAATTAATAAGAAAATGGATGGCTACCTTCTTTTCAGAGTCTGATTGCTGCTCATTGCCTTTCCTTCCTTCTCTGTGAAATCTTGATTATTCTGGAGCTCTTGTTTTCCACTGCCCAACGCAGTAGGGTGATTTGATTTTCTCCTAGTTATCACAATAAAGAATGATCACATAGGGTGTCAACTAAAAGGCTTATTTTGTTTAATTAGGGTCCCTTCTGCTCTTAATATGCCTGCACAACTCCCATTGCGTTAATGCAAATGACACAACAGCACTGAAGAAGAATAGACCACTTTCTCTCACTCTGGGATAATGAGGTTTAGATTTGTTAGCAGATCAGGACAAAAGTCCAGTGGTTTAACTTTTAAAGCAATTGATATGCTAAAAAGAACTTTCACGGGCACTAAAATGGAAGGTACACAATCATAAATAAATGTCATTAGCATTTAAGATGAAATATAATCATTTAAGATGCTAGATTAAAAACATGCAGACAATTTCCTGATGGACCTATTTGCATACTCATGTTAAGTAACTAATAAAGCAGAATAACAACAGTTTTATATGTATGTACAAACACTTGTAAGTTCCCAGTGGGAATGTATTTGCCTAATATGCCTTGCCCCACGTCCAGCACAATGTCATGTCCTTGTGAGATGTTTGCTTAATACTATTAGGAAATGACATGTTGGGATTTAATAGTTTGTCCTGGATAGGGTGGAATCAGATCTTTGGTTTGCAGTTTTTATCTGAAAACTTCAATATAATTTACTAATGTCCATCGTCACCATTCTTGGGACATGAATGTGTTAAATAGCAGTTTTCCCCACAGGTAATTGCAGCATGAAGCAGATCTGGCTAAAGCCACAGCTCAAACTGACGCTGAAGCCAAGATTCCTCCTTCATCACCACTGTCATGTTAGCCTCCAAAATGCCCTAGACACTGGCCACCAAGACGCTGTGAATACAAATACCCTATAGAACCATATTTAGTTTTGTTATCTATTGGATCAAAATAGTAATTTAATAACATGATCCAGTTCACAATTAAATAAAAAGATTCCAATCTCAAGCACAGTGACTGTGACTGTTCTCACAGAACAAGAAAAGGACTCCTCAGAACAATTAAAAACAGCTAGGAGATATGTGACCCGAAACAGAAAATAGATAACATTTGTGTGAACACTATTGGACTGTAGTATTAACTGGCTTTAGAGACAATCCAGTTTGTTTCTCCAGCTGTTGTCTGCTTTCCACTTCAGCTTCGACAAGTTCAACATCTGATTTGGAATCTACCTATTGAAGTCCCCAGTTTATGTTGACTTTCCTAATTATGTTTGAGGCAATACCCGGAATACCACGACATCTGGGATACGTCCTGCCTCCCCAGCCTCACCCACCTACCGGTTAGTTCTTCTGATATGTGAAAAGTACTGCCTTTCACATCTGGGCCGTCTGTTCCATTGCCACTCCCATCACTGTAATTTGATTGATTGTTTACAACGACATTGTTTGAAAAACTCCCTGACCGATTTGCCCGCTTTTCTCCTTCTCCACTTCAGTTCATCCTAGCACAGTTATCGTCATCAGATACTTAATAGACACCTCCATAGTAAAATGTAATATAACATGGCCGCAAAGAGCAGATCTTTCGAAATTTCACTTGGCACAAATCTCAGTGTTGCTTGTGTCTAGCCATACACCCTTGAATCAGAATCTTAAATGTCCTCTCATAGGCTAATAGCTTCCAAGCTTTGGTCCCCTGTCCGTGGTGATGTGTTGAAGGCTGTGAAGCCTTTCCAGAGGGGGACTTGACTGGTGGAAGTAGGTGTCCAGGGAGACCTCTGCACGTGAGTCTTCCTCCTGCTAAAGGATGATGGACTTTCCCACCATGATGGACTGAGTGAGAGCTTTCTGAAACCATGAGACAATGTAAACCTTTTCTCTTTTAAATTGCTTTAATTGCATATTTTTCATAACAGAAGCATAGCTAATATGATCTGCTAACCACGACCTAACCCCTGTGCATCACTAGCCTCTTTTGTGAAGTAATAATAGTATTCACCTAACAGATCTGCTGTAGAATAAATGAGATGATATGCGAAAGAGTTCACACTAACAAGTTCTTAAAATAGAGCCTATTAGTAATAGTTTGCTGTAGATACTGCTGTCTTAAAGTCTGGCAGCATCCCAGAATTGCCTATTAAACCTACTGAAATGCTACTTTCCTAATTTCATCATTAGAAATCTGAATCTATTACACTTCATACAGTGGTCTGAGATCTCTGGTGGTTCTGGTGCAGTCAGAACCCACGATCTTCATTTGGAAATGGACGACTCATATAATCCCCAATCTTTATTGACAGTGCCCTCTATGTTCTTGGCCAAATTTATGTATTATCACTTTTTCCTTTTCCTTTCTACAAACACTCCACTCTAACCAAATTAGTTTACTTCACAGATGGTACCTTCCCTTAAAATGATCTTCTTCTTAGCCCGATTCTGCCAGGCTTCAGAAGCTCCCCTCAAGCCTCGTTTATGAATCTGCATTTCCTGAGCCTGCATTTCTCTCCCATCAAGATTCCTTCCCAATGCCAGACTTTTCTTCAGTCATTCCCATGGCTTGGCTGGATTTTCCATTTCAATTTCCCATGTCTGCCTCATGTTCTCGATGGTGATGGATTCCTTTAAGCAAAGGAAGTCCCTCATGTTGCTTTTTTTTATTGTGTTGTCCTTTGATAGGCTTTTGTTCTTGGCTTACTATCTTGTATATTGTGCTAATTGGAGTGGGCTTATTTGGATATTGCTGTGTTGTGCCCTTTAGTCATCCTGGATAATAGAATTGAAATTAATGAAAACAGTGGTTCCAAAATGACAGAGCGAGTCAGCAGCACTGGGAATATCTTTATTTATTTATTTACTTACTTTTAATTTCTCTTTGAAGAAAAGGTTGAAAGATGAGCTGGCAATAGCAATGAACTGTTCCCCATGTCCACTGAGGACAGTCATAGAGAAAATGAGGAAAAATTGCTTTGGGTGAAAAATGAGGTTAGCTTCAGCAAGGAAGATGGCTGTTAGGCACTGGAAGGATGTTTGTGAGCAAGTTGTAGGGCTGATGCCTCC
>LOEQ01000982.1:208032-225737 GCA_001685075.1 Bramus lutescens | reverse complement strand
GCAAAGGAAATAAGGAAAAATAGTCATCTAAAATGATGTGAGAAAAAGTGCCTATTAGTTCATTACTGAAATATCTACTAAATACTACCCAGGGGAAACCTGGAAAAAATAAACAACATGAAGCCCATGCTTAAACTCACCGTCTAATTAAGATGACCTATAAATAGGAAATTATTAGGGCTCAAACAGGATTTAGAATTCAGAGCTAATTTTGAGGTTACAACCATAGTCAGGTCAGATTTTATCAACTTCATCTCCCATATCCCCTCCCGAAAGAAACTTCTAAGTAGAGTGGATCAATCCCCAGGCTCTTCTGAGATAACCTACCCAATGTCACCGAGGGAGCCTATGCTAAGGACACACATTGTGGTGTGCTTCCAACCAACCTTCTATTGTTATCACATTGCTTTCATTAACTCAGCAAATGCTGAGTTGCCCGGTAAATGCCAATCTAGAGCTTGGCTGGGTAAGTCCATTGTGCCCCTGTTCTCTTCAGAGCCCCAAGACTACAGTCTGTCTTCAATGTGTGAAGGGCATGGAGAGTTGACCATGAAAGAGGTATGCACCTGCTGAGCCCTTTCAAGATCCCCAATCTATGAAATCGCGAGACCACTTGCAGCATCCCTGGTGAACATACGAAACAGGTGCGTGCTCTGGTGTGTGACCTCAGACATTCTGCATCGCCAGAGAGATGCATACCTCTGTCCACCTGCATCAATGTACCAAGTGTCCTGATGGCCATCTGTGTCCTCGCCATTAGCCAAGACTGATTATAAGAATGATGGGTGTGGGGACGCAGAGAGAAGAGTTAGCTGGATAAAAGCTGACTTTATAATAAAGAACTGAGGAAAGCTACCCTCTACATTTGTGAGTATTTGCAGTGCCAGAATTGGGGGTATTGATTCTCAGTGTGTCCTTTGGTCTAAATAACAGTGAACAACTCACCTCGATTTGAGACTAAAAATTCCTCCTCTAAGATTTTCTCCTTAAGCAAGGCAGGAAAGTGGATCCCTTTCGTCTTTACTGACAATTCCATATGTTCTTTCCTCCCTCGCCTCTGTTTTCCAGTTTGGGTTTATATTCTACTCTAATAACATAAAAATTCCTCAAAAAATGAAAGAATAAGACCTGAGCCTCGTGTTAAATATTATGTTTATAATTTTAAATTATGAATTGAAACCAAAAATATTAGTCTAGAAAAGTACATCATCTAAAAGCAAACTTGACTGAATCCTTCCGTCTCTTCTGTTAATTTGTTTTTCTTTCTTTAACCTTGGCCATCATCCAGTCTCCTAAGATTCTCCTCGCATTCAAAACATCCTCATAGCTCTGGAAATCAAAGTAGAAATATCTCCACAGAGAAAAAGTCAAACCAGTATCCCCCATCCCCCCGCCCCCGCCGCTGCCGCCAATTACAGACAGAATCACCAAGGAACAGTAAAATCCCCAATTCTGGAGCTTTTAGTGTTAGTTCCTCCCACCAATAGGTTTCTTCTCCCCCAGGGACTATAATTTTCCACTTTAAGTTTGAGCTCTAGTCAACGGATAGCAAAAAAAAATCAATATCACAGATTTGTCCTGCTTTCCTTTTCCCTCCTGGAATTTTCAGAGTGTGGTAAGGAACAGTTTTTATGATAAAAGCAGGACCGTAAAGCACGAAAGGTGGCTTTGACCAGTGTCCTGGGACTTGACCTACACTGTCAAGACCAGACCATTAATGTCCTCTCCTCACCTCTTCTCTGCATGTCTTCATTCCCTCAGCCTTTGGAACTGTTAAATGTGCAGTGCTGTGACTTCCCGCTACAAAGCACAAGGCTTTGGCAAGTTAGTTTCTTGTTACTAAAACATTTTCCCCTCTGCATCCTGTTTTCTCCTTAATTTTGATTTGTTTTTAATTATAGATTATTTCTATATAGTTTAACATGGGGTGGCGGTAGGAGGGAAAGTCCACAAAGAATCCATGAAAACAAAACTAAAGAGTAATTTAAAAAAAAAAACAAAAGCTTAATGGGAGAGATGCTTCTTAGACTATGACAAACATGTAAACACAGAGAAAAAAATTATTCCAAGAAATTCCAACATGGTCACACAGTAAGCTTTTGTCGTTCAGAGGATGATTATGTCACCTTCCCTGGGCGGTCAGCCCTTGGGTCAGTTGGCACCTTGCTAGGGCCAACAGGCTTCATAGTGCAGCCTTGGGCTGGACTCGATCACCTTACACTTGGGTTGGATGCAGTCTTGAACCTCTTTTTTCCCAATGGGTTTTTAAGTTGCTAATAATACAGGAACAAAACTACGACTTAGGCAATCTTTCATGCTCTCAGTACCTCTGCCTCTTCCGGGTTTCCCCTCCACCTTCTCAGTACCTTATCATGGGTGCAACCCTGCTTCCCAGTTCCCATGATCCTGATCTGGACTCAGCGTGGAAATTGATCCTCGGTGGTCTCGCCCTAATCACGCTCAGCTGGATTGAAGCTCGTTTTACATCTTGTGTCTGGAAGTACAATTGCAGAAGTCAGTCACGCTAAGAAGGTGAGCTGAGCAAACTTGACAGTAAGCCATTCCCTCTCCACTGTCTTTACCCTGGGACCCACCCTGGAACACGGCGTAGGACACTGTCTCCTATGGAGGACACACTGAATCATGTCTTCTTACACCAGAGCACTAGAATGGGAGAGCTTGGTTCACAATTACGGGGCCTCTTTCCTTGAATTTGGTGTGTCCTATCTGAAGTTCAGATGCCTATCTGTCCACTGCGCTCCTCCCTACCACAGTCTGTTTGTAGCTGACAGAATCATCCGGCATAGTGAGGTTCTAGATTGCCTGACTGACATCTCAAGTTGGGCCTCTCTGCCATCATTTATCCTGCTGTGAATTTCATCTAATCCCTCACAATGATCTTACGTAGTGTGAGCCATGTCCAGCACTAAATATTCTACTGCTCAGTGCCCTCTACATACTGTAGAGAGTTCACAGGATATCATGGAATTACTCAGTTCTGAGAAGTTCTATAACTATCAATTTCTACCTATAGAAGATTCCATTGGCTGATGTGACATGTAAATGACTTTTTTTTTCTGCCCTAAAGCTTTTGAAAACTCAAGTATTAGTGCCACAAGAAATAAATCAGCCCTGGAAATACTATATACTTGTGGCAGTAGGATCTCTCTTAATTTTGGAAATATGGGTTAAAATGTGTTAATAAAACTCTGCTCTTCAGCTTTGCATTTCAAGTGTTAAGTTTAAATCTAGCTGTCAGTCATGTACTATTCCATAAGAGATGTATCAACATAGACAGAGATAGTGGTAGGTTATAGTATGTGACAGAAATTCTAATAGGCTGTTTAACGATAATATGGCAGGCAGATTCCGTTTTAATCAGCATTGTCATTAATGACTATCAACAGTGATGATAAGATGTTCTTGTCTTTGCGAATTATGATTTATGACTGGCACAGCAGTCACTCTGAAGTATATTTATTTTACAATATAGACACTGATTAAATGCACATAGCATCTCAAATACAGGTGACATTTGAAGTCAAAATTATTGCAGAGACACAAACCATTCATTTAAGCTGTTGCGCTGAAAATGTGTTTCTGCTGATAGTTAATGGAACAAAGTCTGTCTGGGCCAATATCTCCAGTAAGTTGTTTCTGTTGACTGGAGCACCAGAGCAAGGAAAAGTTGCCTCCTTTATCAGGCCATGATACTATCTTGTGGAAAGCTCTAAAAGGAGAACATTCCCTTAAATACGCAAATGCTCTAGGTCTCTCAAAAATACATCTTTTCCTAGGGTAAAACTTTTTTATTGCTATGGTCTCAGCCACAGTTCTTCCTACTTTCTCTGAAAACTTCACCTCCTAGCCTAACAGTCTGCTCAGCAAGGAGCTCTTAAGTAACAGATGAAACTATAGCTGATGCCTGAGTGTAGTTTAGGGTATGGTTTTGTAATGTGTATTTCTGCTTGTTGCCACAGTGACTTTACACAAGTGTTTGAGTATTGATGGTTCGCTTACAAGAGTGAAGCCAATGGTAATTGTGTCTGGGAGTGTTCTTCTACTCTGCATCCATGGCTTATTTGATCTACTCTCTCATTTACTTTGCTTTAATTGCAGAGTTGAAATATTTAAAAAATATATTGTAAAGCAAACTTTAGACTTGGAGAAAAAGTTACACATACGGCACAAAGATTTTTTTAGGATGCCTGTTTGTTTTCTAATGAGAGAGAAAGAAAGGGGGGATTTTAATGGGTGAGAAAGTGGGGATGATCTGGGAAGATTTGGGAAGAGGGGAAACCATAGATCAGCCCCACCGCTGGAGTGTTCTTTCCCTTCCTCCCTTTCCCTCTCATTCCCTCTCTCCTTGCTCGCTCGCTCATTCCTTCCTCTCCCCACCCATCCAGCTGCTTCCCTCCTCTTCTTTCTCTACTCTTTTTCTCTCCCTTTCCTTCCTTCTTTCTTCTTCTCTCCCACCTTATCTGCCTCTCTTCTCCTCTATGTGTAGATCCGTGTGTGTGTGTGTGTGTGTGTGTGTGTGTGTGTGTGCCTACATGCCTGTTTCTTCACTATTTCAGGGAAGTTGCAAACATAGCTCCTCTTTATTACTCACTGTACTACGGAGCCTACATCTGAAGGCAGCATCACCATGTAATTTTATCCCATGCATTTCAAGTATAGAGCTGAACTAAATTCTTCCTAAAGTCAGCAAAATTAAAAACTGCAACAGAAGAAAGGTGTTGACTTGAGGTATGATTCCATACAGGGGAAAGTAGAATGTGTTATCCTTTTATTTTTGTAGATTTATATTATCACCATTTAATCTAAAGGCTAAATTAAGTCAGCACTGACTTCTGACAAAGGAGAATATGTTTCCAAGAATGGGGTGTATTTCTCAGACAGTGACTGAGCCTTCAAAAGAAAGATCTTTGCACATAGGGGCAAACAGCTCATCCATGTGATACGGCCTCATTAACCATTGAATTTAGTGTAATGTGCTTGAGTGTGATGGTGAATAGGAAAATGTCCTGCTTATTACTATCATTATTATTAAAATTATACTACAGAAAGCTCCTTGGAAATCTAATATCTTTCACTCAGACATTCTTCGTTCCAAATGATTTATTGATAAGCCTGAAGAAAGGGCTGGGCAGCCATATGGGTCTCTTATTACCTGGGGCCTTTTCCTCTCAGTTCTGTTCCTTTGAAAGCAAAAATGTGCAAAGATAAATTCACTGAGCTGGTTACTGTGAAATTAGTTCATCCAAGACATTTGTAATTTGCCTGATCAAGAGAAGTGCTCTAGGAAAATAGAGTCTTTGTTTACATCTGTTAGGTATTCAAGGCATGTTATGTTAAAGGGGAGAACTTCAGGGTACCATATGTTAGAGGGGAGTACCTCAGGGTAGCTTACATTAGAATGGGAGCATCTCATATCATGCTATGTGTTTTTTTAAAAAAAAGATGAAGTGGAATGGTGTAGCATGGATATAGACAGTTGATGGTGTGGGGACAGAAATTTGTTGTGGCTCAGCACTTAAATAAATCTCTAATTAGCCAAAGATTCATTTCAGCTATTAAGGAAAATGGGGGAAGGGTTATCATAGGGAAGAGTTATAGCCCTGTCCCTAAGTTATGTGAAGACAAATGACCACAGGTTGTTGAATTTTTCCATATTACTTACTAAAGATAGTTAAACTCTCGATCAGACAAAATTCATGAAATAATGTCAACAATCTGAATCCCTCTGTTCTCTCTGCTTGTCAAAGTTTAATTAGTTATAGCTGGGAAATCTACTCTGCTCTGGGAAGTCAAAGATGTCTTAGAATATCTAAGCCTCAAATACCCTACAAATTAAGGGTAGTGCAACTTTATGAAGCATGTTAAAAACCTTTATCTAAAAAGAGGTGTGTGTGTGTGTCTATGTGTCTGTATGTGTGCACGCACATGCCCGTGTATGTCTGTGTGTTCTTGAAGACACACTCTGGCCTGCACATACACACACACATGTATGTATGTATGTATGTATGTATGTATGTATGTATGTATGTATGTATGTATGTATGTATGTATGTATGTATGCATGTATATATGTATGTATGTATATATGCATGCATCCATGCATACCCATATTTTAAAAGGAATTTAGTATATCTTGACAAGGTCTGTAGCTAAAAAGTTTAGAACAGTTCTCTGCTTGAAGCCAGCTTGTGTGGGGACAGTGGCATCCTCTGCCTGACATAGAGACTGCATATTTGGAGTCTCTTACTCCTTTCAATGATACTCTGCCATTAAGCCCTGGGAGAGATCACCTCTGTAATGAGGAAGAGAGTGTAGTCACCTGCAGAAGGAACAGTGAGACAGTTCATCTCAAAGTCTCCATGTATCATCGGCCTCCTCAGGTCAAACCCCATATGCCTACAGGTACAGCCGTGAAGTCACATAACAGGGTACTTATTAAGGGTTTTATTTTTTTCAAATTTTTTATCTTTCTACATTCTTGATAAACTCACCGAATGAAAACCAAATGTTTAAATGCTTTTTTTCCACCTGAGATTTTCTGAGTATCTTCAGTTCTGAGATTTTTTTTCTCTTTTCACCTTCAGCTATTAAATATAGGCCAACAGAGTTTCATTTTGCTTTGGGTGACTCCTTAAGCTTCATTCCCTAGGACCTCACCACATACTTCTTTTGCCGCAGTCCTTATACTAGATCTGGACTGGGATATCAAATCTGGACATTAGGAATTGTTCTACTGCATTTTATGTTACTGAAGAAAAAAATATTTGAGACCTATTGCATCTATACAATAAATTATTCTGTAACTGTATCACTTCTACACATTTTAAAATCTTTAACATGAGAGTACCTAAATTAAAAGTGACAACACTGCCCAGTGTATTAGGACCTACCTACAATCCCAGCACTAAGATGGATGCAGGAAGAGTATGAGTTTGAAGCCAGCCTGAGCTCCTCAGCAAGTTTAAGTATAGCCTGAGCTACATGGAAAGAACCTGTTGCAATAAACAAAGTGTTAGGCATATATCTCAGGAAAGATCACTTGCCTAGCATCGTAAGACTGGTTATGATACACACCCCCAACCACCAAAGAAATGGATATATAAAACATGTAGAATTTGCTGGTATAATCTTGGTGCTATAGACCAATAATTTAGGCTTGACCTTCCAAAGCGCTTGTTTTTGTTTTTAATTTTATTGTTTACAAGCACAAGAGTGTCCTATTTGATAGCAACTAATATTGAGAAAGTACTAGCAATTTCCTGTTTTTGAAAAGTTGAGCAGTTAGAAGTTTAAAGGCAGTTGTAATTTAAGGTAACAAGTTTTCTTCATTTACCAGGCAGTGGTTTAATGTGGGACAGTGATGGTCTTGTAACCTGTAAAAATCTGTCACTTGTATTGGTTTTTTAAAAAAAAAAAAACACAGATTGGTCAGTAGCCAAGCAGGAAGTATAGACTGGGCAGCCAGAACAGGAGAATTCTGGGAAGAGGAAACGCTCAGTCTGCAGTCGTCACCCAGTCACAGAGGAAGCAAGATGAGAATGCCTCACTGATAAAGGTACCAAGCCACCTGGCTAACACAGACAAGAATTATGGCTTAATTTAAGATGGAAGAGTTAGTTAATAAGAAGCCTTAGCTAATAAGCCAACCAGTTTATAATTAATATAGACCTCTGTGTGTTTCTTTGGGACTGGACAGCTGCAGGAGTGGGCAGTACAAAAACCTCTGCCAACAGTGGTTCTACACACTTTTATTACCAATACTGGGGAGCAGAGGCAGGCAAATCTCTATGAGTTTAAGGTCAGTGTTGACTATAGAGCAAGTTCCAGGAAACACAGCTACATAGAGAAATCATATCTTGTCAAACCTAAGAATAAGGGAAAATAGTAATACTCAATACAAATTGCTTCATTTTCACCTTTACCACAAACAGATTCATTTTCCCCTTTACTATTTCCTCCTTCTTGACCATACTCAGCAATGTCCTGTCATTTGGTCTCTCAAATTATTTACCTCAGTTTTCTGGCTGTTGCTTCTGGTCTTTTATCCAGTTAGTCCCTGGACCTCTTCTTGGACTCATCTTCTTCACTGACCGTTCTCTGCCCCTAGAAAAGTCAACTGTAAGCCAGAGTCCTCATGTAATTTTCAGCCCTTGCTCATGACCTCAGTGCTATAGTAGTAATCAGTAGCCTGCTGTGTGCCCTTCTCCCTCGCCACTAGAAGCCAGTTGGTACCGAGATCCATGAATTACTTGTTTCTAAGAGTAAAAGCTCTGCTTTGCCACCTTCACTGAACTTCCTTAGTTCGAATTTTCTTAATTTCTCCCTAAATGAAAGCAGTGACTTTCAAGCAGTTGATTTTTCTCCTCCGCCAATAATGCTGCTATTTGATTTCCCCAAACATTAATCTGATTTTCTGCCAATTTTCTTTTGCAAAGTTTTATAAGTGTCTTTGCAAGTTTATATTTTGGGGATGTCATTCCGTGTCCCATGTTTATTCTGTCATGTAACCATAGATAGGAATGTACCATGTAAGCACTGAGTCGGTCAGAGCTTATTGGATTTTTTTTCTATTACTTCCAAGTCAAATACACTTTCCCATCCTTCCACCTTTATTGTCTCCATAGCCACTCAGGAATGCTTAAATGCTGGACACACAGATCCCCTCTTTGGAAAGCCTTGAAGATAACTCTGTCTTCAGATGTAATGCTGGCAAGATAGGCAACTGATATAATTCCATGATATTGAATAGTTACACATCCTGTATTGGGACAAAAGCTTGTGTGGTCCCACCTTGAAGCCATCTGGCTAGAGAGAGGGTTGTTGAATTTCATAGTCTGTTATTTAATTTGCTTACTATTAGAAGGGACAATAAACACAAACACATAATATCATCTTAGACTCCATTGCCTGTGTCACTTAATGTGAGAAATCACATTCCCTTTTATGGAGCTCTAAATCTGAGGAATAGGACCTGTGGAAACTGCCTAATTTGTTGATTTGCATGTGAAGTATGTCATTCCCAGTGGGTGATGAAACTGATTCGGCATGTCACTTCTTAGCTCTAGGGGATAACATTTGTTAGTTCCTGCTGCTGTAACAAAATGGATTTAGCCTTTATTATAGCTCCTATTTGAAAATTACTATTAAAAACTGTATGCTGGAGAGATGAGTGTTTGCAAAGACAGATGCATTTCATGTAGAGGAGCAGAACGCAAGGACACTAAGTCTTAGTGGCATTTTATGTTCTACCAATGTACTTAGCCACAACTTCCTCAATGGCCTAAGCTAAAGTAAACAAGAATCATATTCCATTAGAGACACAATTTGACAATTGAATTTTGGGGGTGAACTTTTGGTATCCATTGAAAGAATTGGCTCCAACCTCAGAGACAGGGTTAATCTTCTTAGGGCATCATTTTGTGGGAAGGAAACAGAAATGATTAGTGAGTCAGGTGACAGGCATGGATGGACCCTGTTCCCAAGAGCTGCAATGATGGCGCTACCCAGAAGTGATCCTTCCAGGGCTACTTTTTATTCAGTTGTGAGAAACAAAGGATCTTATCTTGCTAAAGCAAATTGAAAAGAAATTACAAACAATCTTAGCAGGCTGGGACTTGGCATAATTAAATCATGTTGCATTCAGTCTTGTATTTTAATAATTCCCCAAAGTCTTTGGCCAAATCTTTGCAGAGGAATATTAAATACCCTAATGTTGAGAATATTTACTGTAACAACCACCTGGTTTTGAAATGGGCTCTTCATTAGGGGAAATAATTAATACGTTCTTGTGCAGTAGTAAATACTTAGATAACTATCATGTAGGAAGACACAATAAAAATCAATATTAATCAGAACTGACAAATGCTTCCAGTAAATGCTGAAAACCCTCAAGCCCTAGGTGTTCCCTTTAGTGCCATTTTAATTTTTTTTGAGTAAAACATTTTTTATTTCTGATACCAAACAGTGCTCTATTTTAAGATTTTTCCAGTTTGATATCTACCTCTCAGCATCAGAAACCCTATCTCTGTCATCCTGGGGAGATTGAATCTGTTTTGCTGAAGATTTTCATTGAGCATATACATCACTGCTAATTTGTTCCCCTGGCAACCCGCAATGAACTGATGGAAACATTTCCACTTCTCTAATCTTGTCCACGTTGCTCCAGAAACTCAGGTATCCAGCCCCAAGCATGCATCTATGCACTCTGTTACTCTATGGCTACAAGGTACACACAGTGCCATTGCTCAGCAAAGTAGGAAATGTCCGCTCCGGTCCCTGTGTGAGGTTGCTCATCCCTTACAATCTGTAGGGAAGTGGTGATAGTTGATGCCTTCATTTTATAATCTCCACTGCCATCTAGGTGCTGATTCTGTTCTGAATTCTTTATATAAGCTTATTTATGTAGCATTTACAACCCTACAAAGTAGACATTCTAATTATGCCATTTATTAATTTTGAAAGTAAAACAGAAAAGTTGGCATGTCTGTAAGTGGAAATTATGCTTCAACAGTCTGGCTTTATCCTCCTCCTTATATCTCTCTGTACATTTCTTAGCCTAGGAAGGGAGGGAAGAAGAGAAAAATAAGCCCTACATCACCAGGTGGCGCAGAGAACTAAACGATACCGCATACAGAGTTGACCTGTGACTGATGGGTAGTATGGGTTATGTGCCTAATCATTTTCCAGTTCCGTGTGATCAGTGCAAGTCACACAAAGGAATAATAAAAATAAATAAATTAGTAATAAATTAGTAAGGACCACAACTCAGAGCCGGAAAGCCTATCCAGGACCCCTGATTTTCTGTGGAGCTGTACATTTAGAAAGAATGAATTCTAGCATAGCCTTTTTCTTGAAAACAGTTGGATGTGGATCATCCACACTTACGATTCCCTAGAGGGTTAGAGAAAGAGCAATTATAATAAGAATGGATTAAATGCATATTGTAGCAATTATACTGCTAAATTAGAAAATTCAAAAATATATACAATGATCCATAGAATATTATAAGTTGTCAAAACTGCCAACATTTCCAAATCATGTACTGCAGGAAACAAAGAAGAAAAAAAAACCACCCATTTAATCCTTCCCAGCGCTTCTGCCTGGCTTTTCTCTTTATTACATTATGAGATTGACTCTGAATCATTATCTCCTAAGCCTTGGCTGCTGCTAATGTGATGGTGAGAACCTGCTACAATTTGCACTTTTCAGCTGTATTAGCCCTCGATTCTCGTTTCCTAACAATGCTCCATATCCACCACTGATTTTTCTTGTAGATAATAAGCAACTTAATGGTTTTTATGAATGAGTAATGCATTGATGTGAACTTATCAGAGCAGAGACGTCAACATAAAAAGAGTCTTATAGGAACAACAGCAGAAATAGCGATGTTAAAGTATCTTAGATATTAAAAACCAAATGTGTTTGCCGTTTTGAAACTAGTATTGGAAACTTTGCAATATAAATCCTGTTGGTTCACAAGTACTTTTTAGGCTTTACTGTATTTTAATTTCAGGTCTCTGTTTTAAAATAGAAAAAAAAATGATAGAAATGCTAATTGCCTGATTTGGCACACTATTTCACTGATATATACAATTATTATGTATCAATTAAAAACAATAGAGCCAATATATGAATATAAGATGGACCACTGCAGAGCTCACATCTCAGATCACTGCTCCCTTCCCTGTAATTGGAAGACATCACATCAAATTCTTGAAGGGCGTGATTCACACATCTGAAAGGTTGTAACTTTGTTTTCTTTGATCAAATGGACCCTAGAGATCCATCCGTGTTAGGAATGTGAGTGTCACAAAAGGTCACGGTATCAGACATGTTCCCTTGAACCTCTTCAATCTGTTTCTACTACCAACCAAACTCACACTGTCCTACGTCATCTAGGTCTTTAGTATTAACCACAGAACCCTACAGAGCCATGTTGTGTCTCTCCTTTCCCTTGCCCCTTCCCTGGCATATCATTCATCCACATGATAAATATTTGTTGATTACCAACTATGTACAGGCCCTGGGCATCATGATGAATGGGATATTGTGCTGCCCTCAGAGAACTTAAAATATAGTCATTTGTCACAGGCTGCCTTACCTCATTAGTTATTTTCCTTCACGAGTTTGTCTTACACAAAGTAAAGGTTACAAATTAAAATTATTTTACTTCCTATATGTGTTTCACCTAACAGGAACTTGGGACATCCTTGGTTGAATGAGTACAGTGGTTCACCATCAGGGAAGAACAATCAATGTTGGGTAGTGTTAAGTATCCTGAAGAAAGAAGTCACACCTATGGGGCATGTATGAGAGAGACATTAGATCATTCCAGGAGGGTAGTTTCTAAGCATGGCTTTGAAAGAGATACAGTAGATCATTTCATTGCATTCCATGTAGAACTCAGAACTCTCAGAAGGAAGTTGCAGCCATGGTCTGTCTTCATCCGTATGGATTGTGACCCCCCGAGAGTAAGATAATGGCAGGATCAAACAGACTTTCAAATAAGTGGTAGGAAGTGACATACGAAGTGCACTTCTCAGTGGAGTGTACCCTTCATATTAAAAGAAACAAGTATGAGAAATAATTTTTGGAATGTAAATATTTGTGATTAAAGCAGGATTCAAAGTATCAAAGTATTGCTAGCCTGGGATTTCTTAATCCAAGCTTCTTGCTCAGAGGAGAGCAGGAATCAAGCTGAATTATCGCAGTCCACGACGGGTTATTGTCATTTGCTATCGCCCAGAAGAGTCCCAGGAAGCATTTCTTTGGAGATACCTTATGGTCCTTTACTTTTCCTTTAAAAGACTATGGTTCCAACTTATAGCAGACAACCGTCCGAGATCTTTGTTTTAAAATAAGTCTATATGAGCCACAGGAAACTGGGATCAGAAGTGGGGCAGTCCTGAAAACTGGATTTATCGGTTTTTGAGCTGTTCTCTCAAGAAAACCTCAAACATAAACGTGAGAGGGAACAGAATTTGGATGCTAATTTGTAAACTGTAATTCAGTTGTTTAGCTGTTTACCGTCAACATAGTTTTACAAAACTAGGAACATACATGAACAATCCTAGACTGAAGAAGAGAGTTCCTTTGAATAGCATTTGATTATTATTTTCCCTCTTCCTCTAAAAGGGGAGAGGGAGGATTAGAATGGGAACAAACAGCATTGGCCTCCATTCCACATAGACATACACACACACACATGCTTACTATATACATATATGAAAATATGCATAATGACCTACATGTGCACATGTGAACAGTATGCACACATAACAGCACATGTATGAATACATATATTTAGCACACACATGCTCACACACCACGACTGACAGATGAGATCTCCATGCTCCTGACCGCATAAACCAGCGAGCAGCAGTGATTCTCCTCTTTGGGGGAAGTTGGAAGGAAAAGAAAGAAAATGTTGGTCCCAAGAGTCTCCGAGTCGCTCTCATTCAATCTTTTCACAGCCCGTGACCTCAGGAACTCCAGAGTGAGCACTGAGAACTGCAGGATGAGGACTGAAGGCCTGCCTGGCCTATAGAGCAAGGGCAGAGCCAGCCCAAGTGACTTAGCAGACTTTATCTTAAATTAACAGAAGGAAAGAATCAGAGGGAGGGAGAGAAGGGGAGGAAAGAAAAAAGGCTGAAAGGAAGGAAGGAAAGAGGGAGAGAGAGGAAGGAAGCTGGTAGTTAGGTCAGTGGTGGCTCACTCACCTAGCGTGCAGGGGCCCATGGGTTTACTCCCCTGGAATGTGAGGTTGAGAAAATAGAAAGAAATCCTGGGTCTTTGGGCTGGAGCTTGAAGGTTAGAAGAAGCCTGAAAGTAAAACATGACCATTGTTCTGATTTGATGTTGCACTTATAATATTTTAAATATGGTACCAAAGTATGCTTTAAGAGCCATGTTGGCTCATATCTTCACTTATGTGGCTGCCTTAGTTTTCCGGTTCTCTCTCTGACCCTGTCTAGTAAGTAGCATGCTACTGCCCACTTTTGCAGACAAAGGCACTGAGGCTTTGGAAACAAGGGCGATTTGTGTCCTAGCTGTTAAGGACAGCAAGTGTTCTCTTTTCATTTTTATCTAGAAATTTTTATGTAAGGAATAGTAACTAGACCATTAGTAAAGAGTAACAAAGAACTAAAAAAAACTTTGGATTAAATTTGCAAAATCAAACAGAAATTTATATTTTGCAGAGGACTTTTGCATAGGCACATGCAATGGAAAAAGAACTGAGAAGGGAAAGGAGAGAAAAGAAGGGGTGAGGGGAAGGAGGAAGTGAGGAGGGGAGGGGAGAAGAGTGGGAAGAAGGGGAGGAAAGACTAAGCACTTGAGCAGGTCACAGAAAAAGACACATGTGTTCTCAGTGATAGCTTTAGGACCTGTGACTCCTCAGCCCTTCAGACCCTGTAGGTCTTAACAAAACCCTAAAAGTATAAGCTACACACCAGAGCTGGAAAGTTTCGCTTGGAATGAGGATGTAAAACCTGACCATTTTCCTGATTTGATGTTGCAATTATAGTATTTTAAATACAAAAATAAAGCATGTTTTAAAGCTTATTTCTTTGTTTTCTTTGTAAGAGAGAATTTAAATCAGTGTACGATCCGCATAATTCACTGCGGGTTTTCAACCTAGGCTCCTGGTCCTAGATCTTCTGGTCCCAGGCTCCTTCAGAAAAACTACCCCCTGCCCTTCGATCATATCAGACTCCTTAACCTGCGACCAAAATATTTTACAACTCTGGTCTCCAAATAGTCCCCATCTACTCTGAATATGCAGAGAGCATTCTGTCTGTCCACTGGCACTAACACCATGCCCTGACAAGAGAAGGTGACCGGATCTATTATGGCCCATATAGCAGTGTCATTCTGGTACGTGGGGAGTTCATTAAAGGTTTATTTGGAGGTGAAATTTTACCCCTTTCTTGAAGTTGCAGATACATATTGCGAGAGAGAATATCTTTTAAGTGTTCCTAATTGATAGCATGGAGGCAGAGTTACAGATGGTCCTTATTAGGAATTCTTTTTCTTCTAGAAAATGCAGACCTCTTCCCCCCACCTCCCTTAGCAACAGCGATCTCAGGATGATTGAACCGTCTCTTGTGGATAAATGTATTTACCTATGTGAAGATCAGTTTCAACTCAGCACATTCTTCTTGTACCGGTGAACTAACCTGTAACCTCTCAGGGTGTTGACATCTCTTCAGCTTTTAACTCGTGTGTGTGTGTGTGTGTGTGTGTGAGAGAGAGAGAGAGAGAGAGAGAGAGAGAGAGAGAGAGCATGCACTCATGATTACATGTATTTTTTGTGAACTCAGAATCCAGAAGCTAACTTAGATAGAACTTTATAAGCCTCTATTTTTACTTTTATTCCTTAAAAATTATAACTCTACTTGCATTATCCCACACATACATGCACACACACATACACACACACATACACATACAAATTTTATATGGTAATGTACCTGTGTATAGAATTGTTTGAAGGAAAGAACACAGGAGGATGTTATGATGATGCCATTGATTTCCTTGACACTAATTACAACCCCAAATAACAATAACTACAAGTGATATCTGTGTGTGTTGACAGAGCCTAGGTGCAGGGAACCTAGATAGAGCTCAGGTTCCTAATTAGTAAAGTGTCTCTGATTTTTGAAGTCTTGCAATTTTTCTTCGTCTGTGACCTTTCCATCTTGTCTTCCAAAGGAGGGTGAAAGAAAGAAAGAAAGAAAGAAAGAAAGAAAGAAAGAAAGAAAGAAAGCCTGTTGATCTTGCCCTAATGATGACTGTGCATGCTCTGTTGCTCTGTGGGAAAGGGGTGTTTTGCTGGGCCGAAATTTGCTTATCATTAGTTCAGTCCTGTTTGCAGCCTGTGAAATGTTAATCCATAGAACACACCAAAGTGATGGATGCATCATAAGTGAGAACAAACTAGGTCAAGTAATTTTTTCCTCGTGTGTCTCTTACCTCTGGCAGACGTGCGTTCTTGCTGATATAACATAAATGACAACATTCCTCCTTCAAATATGGGTCTCATTCACTTCTCTGTGATCAAAAAGGAAACAATTCTGTCTTGAAGTTACAGATGAATCATTCATCTTACCATCTTTTTAAAGGCAAGAGGATCAGACATTTCAGAGAAGGAGCAGCCTACAGCTTAAGTCTTTCTCTTCCTGCTTTCTCTCACTTCATTCTTTTTTCTTCCTCCCTTCATTTCTTCTTTCTCTTCTGTACTTCAGTTCCTCCTTCCCCAAACACAGATAGTATCAGATGCTAGGGGTTCAGTAGATGAAAATGTGAAGCTAGACAGACTTTTCAATCTGTGCGGCTTGCCTCCTACCTGAATAAAACATTACCACTCATGCTGCTAAACGACTCAATCCAAGTCTCATAGTCACCTCACCGGGGACGTGGTGGGCAGTGTCAGGGCTGGACAGCGAGTTTCTGACACAGTCAGAGGCTTTCTATGGTGGTGTCTCTACGTCCCTGCTCTCTGGACTGATGGTGTTTAATGCAGCATTCTCACCATGTTACTGGTCTTTTAAATTAGGGTGGATTCCACGTAGAACAGACTCTTAAATCCTATGCAGCCTGTGGATCTTGGAGCTCTTGTATCCCACCCAGGTACAGAAAGCAGTCTCCAGGGAGCAGTGGTTCTGGGGCTGCCAAATGCCATGGCAAGTGCAGTTTCTCTACCATGCCATGTCTCCCTGTCTGAGTCACCTCATTTCTGGAGATAGTGGTGACACATTTAGTTCTTCCAAAATTAGCTCTTCTGGCTGGTAAAACGCAGTGAGCAAGGACTTCACTAGCAGAATATATACCAGGCTGTGACCCCCAAAATTCCATCCTTCTTCTAAGACGAGGTTCTTAGACCTCTTAGGTTAGAACTAGTTCTTAAGAACCAGTGTCCACAGTCATGGACAGTTTCACACACGTGAGCATCCATGTGAAATCCAGAATGTGGCCCTCAGACCTCTTGGCCATTAAGTCCAAGAACGGCTGGAGCAGAAGCCTATCCTCAAAGCCTGTGCAAAAGCTCCATCCAAAAGGAGCAAATCCATTGCTGATTCTTTCTCTCTGATCTTGTTTCCCAACCATTGGCATGCAATGTGCTCCTTAGATTAGATTATTTTGTCCTCCATACCTGTATCTAACTTCCTCCTAAACTGATCATCTGTTGTAAGATTACTCTTCTTTAACTCCCGCTCACGATACGGTTGGGTGTAGTTGCATACTTCTTAACCTGATGAATCTGGCACACATTCATTCACTAAACATTTCCTAAATGCCTACTATTCCCCAGAAATATTTGCTGGTAAATGTAAATTAGTAAACCAAACTCCATGCTCCTAATGCAGCAAGGAAAAGAAGTCATAAACAGATGATTATGCTGCAGTGTGCATGGCCATTAGAAACGGAAGAATGAACCAGTGAGGATCACAAACCACTTAAGGAAACAGGATTATCCTGAATGCAAACTTGGGGCCAAGTTCAGCTTGCTCTTTACCATGTGGCTGCGTCTCATACCTTAGCTCCTTCTTTAGTGGGACATTTGTCTTTTCCTGTCTATTATTAAAAGTTTTTAAACCAACCTAACATTTTCTAATTTAATCTAATAAATGATATGCGTGTGTGTGTGTGTGTGTGTGTGTGAGAGAGAGAGAGAGAGAGAGAGA
>LOEQ01000982.1:181239-195064 GCA_001685075.1 Bramus lutescens | reverse complement strand
TTCCTTCCTTCCTTCCTCCTTCCTTCCTTCCTTCCTTCCTTCCTTCCTTCCTTTTTTTAAGGAAGATAAGAGAATAAATGCCATTGTGTCCCATGGGATGTCATTTGATTGTGTCGCTTGATGAAGTGCAGACCTGTTTGAATTTACTTTTTCAAGCTAGAAGCACAAAATGTACCCACACCAAGAGTACCCAGGCCAACACCAAGTAGCAGTGGGTTCTGACTGACATAATGTCTCCAGTCTGTTGGCTCCTTCACTCTATTCCCACAACTGGCAGTTTCTTTGGTTAGCTCAGTAGGCCTTGCATGCCACTGTTACATCAGAAAGACCTGGGGTTCTGGATTTGCTTATGCAGATTTGGATGTGGGTTAAAAGCACATCACAGGCAACATGTGCTGAGCATTATTCTGTAAGTGTTGACTTTGAAGGCCTCCCAGGTATATATAAAATTTGGTATGATGAGGAGATGAATTCAATTCAGGGTACTCAATCTTATTGCCAATCTTTTTCAATAAGAAACCATCTCCTTGGTTTGCACATCTGTGTTTGATAATGTGAGAGAATGTCTTTGATTAGACTTTCAGGGTAATCACTCAAAGGCAACGCTCTCCTCGGCTTTGCTGCATCTCATAAAGTTAGATTTTGCACATTAGTGATGCACTTGATTGCACTGAAATAATATTGGCTTTATGAGAGTATAATCTTGTTCAAAATATAACTCCCTCTTTCCAAAGTGCTGCTATTTTTGTTCCAGGTTCCCCTCCACCACGATGCTTATGAGCATTTCCCAAAATGCTATTTTCTTTACTTTTATTGTCTTTTATAACCTTTAATCATGCTTTTTACAATGGCACCTTGATAGCCTAAGGTAAAATCACAAGTGGTCTTCTCTAAACCTTTTTTGTTTTTCTTTCTTTTTTTTGTAACCCTAACAGTATTGAACAGAAAATGATCTCAAGATTTTTCCCTAAAACACTTGTTTAAGGAGCTGGGGAGCTGGTTTAGCAGTCCAGAACACTGGCTGCTCCTCTAGGGGAGCCAGCTTTATTTCCCAGCACTCACGTGAAAGCTCACAATTGTCGATAACACCAGTCCCAGGGGATTCAATGCCCTTATCTGGCCTCCATGGGCACCAGGCATGCACATGGCACATAGACATATATACAAGCAAAACACCTATATACATAGAATATGCTATTTAAAAGCTAAAATAACTACTTGTGAATTTTTTACAATTTGTTTTTAGTATTTCTAAGAGTAAAAATCCCTGACCTTAGGTGAAAGGCTGCATACTACCCATGTTTCTTTTATCTCTGCAATGATTCCTTTCTATCATTTAGAAAACTTTACTCTTGACCTTTCTCGACTTTACATTGTTTATTGACACAGTTGTGCATGCCACAAATTAAGCGTTTTGCTCCATTGTCACTTAGTATCGTTTTAAAACTTTATGATTTATAAAAATTAAGAGCAACTTTCCCAGGCTTTGAAGTCTTGATCCAATCTTCTGAGTTTTCTCTACAAACTGAAAGAAATGCTTCTCTTCTGTTTGTGTTGCAAATGGTGACTATATCCTGGGATATTTCAAAATACAGTGTTGACATGGAGACCGCTGCTGAGAGAATGATTATTAAATCCTATTGTTCTCTCACTTTGCTTTCCACCCCCATTTATGATTGGAAAGTAATATATCTATGAGCCATGGTTTGGATGCTTCCAACCCCTGGACTAATGGCATTCGTTATTAGTCTTGTTTTCTTGTTCATCCGTGTAGATAATTTAAAATCAGACCTTGTCCTTTGGGCATGCTCAGAAACCTGGGAGAGGGAAAGAATGTCTACAGACTAAGTACTGGCAGCTTTACCATTTCTGCCTGGGGTTAGTGCCTGTGAAGCTGGGACTGCAGGGAGACAGAAAGGAGAAAGCTACAACAAAAACTTTGGAAGTTTCAAGAAATTCGAACCCATCTCTTCTATCTGGAAATGACAGCAAAGAGGTAATTGACAATATGATGGTGACTTCAGAGAATGAGGAAGGCTCTAGTGTGGTGGGGGTGGAAATGGAAGAAGCCAGGTGGGGCCTGACCGATGCATGCTATATGCATGGATGGAAATAGCATCTTGCATTCATTAATATGTACAATTAACAAGCGTTAACTTATGCAGGTCCAAAGAAAAACAAAGACTCGAGAGCACAGCTGACCAAATATGAAGGCTCCCCAGAAGGGAGTTCTGAGATTCTGTGTGCAGTAGCTACTACGTACTACACTCTAGGAAGTCCAGCCCAAGAGCAAATGCGGGACTGGGGGCAGGGGGGAGATTCCACTTCCAGTGACACATTCTGCTTCTTTATTTGGTCTGAATTCTAATTTAGAACTTAAGGTTGGTCAAAGAGGAAGCTGGTTTGCTGGCCTCGCCCAAGTTCATTAAATTACGTGACATGTGGGGCAGAAACAAAAGAACATAGTCATTTCCAGAGACCAGAGCTTTCCCTCTAGGAGCAGGATGGCTTCTGCTGCTGTGTTTGTTTATAGAGCATCCCAAAGTCTTCCTGTCAAGCTGGGCTTCCCAGGTGCGCTGAGGTAACACAACCAAATCCAACTGTTTAAAAGAACACCATTCTTTACAGAGTCGCGGGGCTCTTTCCTAAGACTGAAATAGATGTAAAGGACGCAGAGATGAATGGTCCTGCAGCTGATGGCATCTGCCTGATTTACTCTCGTTACTTAGCTATCCAGGAGAGCCTGGGATCTCAGATGTACATAAAGACGGCTGTGTAATTGAGCTTGATACTTTTGTAGGGTCGGCATGTTATAGGTTTCCCTCATAATGATAACAGAATCTTACACCAAGTGGGGGAGGAGTATATATTTAAACCACGTGTGAAGGGAAAAAATAAGAAATAGGAGACCTTTGCTTTGTGCTGCACAGTTATAGATTGTCTTTTGTGGATGGATATTTATTTCAGATTTTTGTGGTTTTTCATGTCCTGGATTCTAGGGAGGCTTGTAAATTGGTTTCATATGGTAGCTGGTAAACCTGAAGGACTCAGTTTTTAAGGCAATTAACTTCACAGTTCTAGGAGAGATCCGCGCCAACCACAGGATGAAGTAACTTTCTATTTAGTTATCTAGGTATGAGGGCTTGGTGGGAACCTGTAGGTAAACAGAATGTCTGCTTTGGTTTGCCTCTGCAGCACCTTCACAACTATTTCACAGGGACACAAGGGTGGCTCTGAGAGGTCAGACACACGGGCAGTATTTAGCCTCCGTTACAATCCAAGTGCATGCCAGGCTCTTGTGACGTAAAGTCTCAAGGCACACACAGCTCCAATTCTCTGTAGCCTAGGGTTTTACTCAGCCTTCATTCTTCACGCCCCCAGCTTGCTCCTTTCCTTTGCAGCCTCTGGCTAATTCCTGTGGCTGCTGATATGTCGGTTTTCATTGCTCTCATGAAAACCAGTGCACATTTCATCATAGAACTCAAAAGTACCCTGTTCTGGCAGAAAAGAGTAACCCCACACACAAACACACCACTGGTTATAAAATACAGAGGAGGAAATCAGCTTTTCATCCTTCTGTTTTTCAAAAGTCTCCCAAAATATATTGAGGCAAGAATCAGAACAGACCCTGCTAAACTCTTGACGTGATGGGCCTTTCTCTAAATAATCTAATGGGATTTGGCTGGACCAGCATCCTCTGGGGATTTACCTGCAGATGTCTTTGATTCCTTACTCTGTCCAGCCTGTGCCACCACTTGGCAGTGATGTGTTCCACAAATTGACTATAAGGGAGAGAAATTAAAAGCACTAGAAGAAGAAATGCAAAGCAAGAAATATATATGAGGTCCTGGAAAAACACAAGATTTGTTACAGTTTACTCAGAAAGCCTTCCTGGAAGATATCCCCAGCCCTGGTCCTACACTGGGCACGTTGCTCGCTCTTCTGTTCTCATAATCTATGAGGAGTCTTGTGGAATAAGTTCTCATAGCATAGCACACTGTTGTATTCTTTCTACTTGGCATCTCCACCTCCTGTTTTGAGCTTGGCGTGTAGCGGTCAGGCCTTCTTTCCACTAACAGGAAGCATGCATTATAGAATATTCTACCTATCCAATAAATTTCTCAAAGAAATGGCCTTTGTAAGTCAAGAACATGGGGTTGTTATCTGATGCAGATCAGAGACTCATTTTGTCAAAGAAGTAAGCTGAATAAAATGAAATAATTTTAAAATTGTTAAGTGATACAATGGAAACCTTTGGCTTCCTGGGTAAGACTAGGGCCTACCAGAGATGTGGTCATTTACCTAACATTGCCCAGCCAGAATTAGAACCAAATTATTGACTTACAGTTCAGTGTTCTTTTAACTCCAAATCAATAGCTTCTTATAGCTTGCTAGTATTTCAGAAACAGGAATTACAGAAATAAAATCTTGTGTGCATAAAGAACTTACACTGTCTTACTTTCAATGTTATCTCAAGGCTATGAAGGAAAATAGAGTTCTTGTTTAACAGACCGTGAAGCTAAGGTTCCAAGAACATTGGTGGTCTAGTCCTCTAGTACTTATTATTATTTTGTGTATCTATGTATTTATTGATTGATTTTTGATTTTTCAAGACAGGGTTTCTCCGTGTAACAGCCCTGGCTGTCCTGGAACTCGCTTTGTAAACTAGGCTGGTCTCGAACTCACAAAGATCTGCCTGCCTCTGCCTCCCTAGTGCTGGGATTAAAGGCATGCACACCACTACCCAGCTAGAATTTATTTCTTGATGAAGTTTCTTTCTCTATCAAGCTGTCTTCTGGTGCTGTAAAAGGAAATGATGTCCAAAAAGAGCACATCCCGTAGACAACCAAGAGTTCCCATCCAAAAAAATACCATCACGGGGCAATGAATATGTGTTAGATGGAGCTTGTCCTGGAATGGCCTGGCTGTAACTTTGGAGAAGGAACACAAACCACTGGAGAGGCAGGGAGAGAACCTTTGAATGAGAAAGAGAGAAGGAGAGAAAGAGGGAGAGAGAGAGAGGTGCAGATGACAAGGATGTGGCTATGAAGAGAGAGGTCAAAGCTTGGTCAGTGTCTGAGGAAGAAGAGCCATCCTGTAACAGCATAGGCCCTTTCTGGAATGCCAGGGGAGATTCTCCCTTTTCTGCCTAATGTGTCTCAGCCATGCACCAGTGAGGCGTTTCCTACAGTTCTTAAAAGCAGGGCTGGTGAGTGACATGACTCATGGGGCATACAGAAGAACTTTGCCTTGGTTAATTTCTGCTTTTGCTACCTCTAGAATCTTATAATTTTGAACAACACACCCTATATTTCCATTTTTTATTGGCTCCACAAATGATGTCACCATTTCTGAATAAGAGCCTGAGATCTTGCCAGATTTTCTTTTCTAATTAATGTGGACCTTTATCCTCTTTTTTCCCAAGTAATGTACAAGAAAGTTTGGACTATGATGCACACCAACCATATTGTCTGTGAGACCAAGACTGTCAAAGTGCAGACCTAGTAACAAGTGGAAAGGAAGCAGAAATCGGGCTGGCATGATTGCTCTGCATCTATCAACAAGTAATCATGGACAAAAGGTTAAGATTTTTTGAGTGAGCTGGGAAAGAAGATGATGCTGTTTCAACAGTAAGGCAACTACTCTCCAACAGCGTCACAATGAGGGTGGCCACCTAGAGCTCGACGCATGAGCATGTGGTGTTTGCCTTCTAAGTAAGTCATTTATATACTTGCCAGAAATCCGGGCTAGAATGTGATGTCCAGTGGGGGCTCCGGGCAAGCCATGAGTATCCGTTCTTCCTGTCTGGCCCCTTATAAATATTCTCTTTTAAAAAAATCAAACTTCACATCATGCATCATTTATATTTTAAGATAGCTTGACCAAAATAAAAAATAATAAAGTATAGAATTTCAATCTTACAAACATTTGTGTTTTATACATTTTATGTTGTTTCATAAGACAATCATAGGGAAACATTTTTTATTAGTTGACCTAGGTCCCTCATTGAGAAGATCTGCTGAGTGTATACAAAAGGACATCCTCCCACTAAGGGTAAACAAGACACCTGAGGAGGCAGTTTCTCTTCCCCAGGCTCAGACTATAAATATTGTATCTTCTCTAAGTAATAACTATATGGCTGCTCTCTATCACTGGTCCACTATGACCACTATTCCAGACTTGGAGAATTTTGCATTTGGGCCGACAGATGGTTATTAACTCACTTATTAATAAAACAAAGAAAAGTATTGAGTACCCATGAAACACAAGGTTCTGGGAGGGAGGAGGAGTGAAGGCCACATTTTAGTACTTAATCATGGTGTGCAAGCAGTTCCCGAGGGCTCTCAGATGCATGTGTTCATGTTCGCTGGTGATGGTGAGACACCCGAAGACAGGAATGTATCTTACATGCTCTGGATTGGGTGCTGGGCACAGAATAAACTGCCTAGAAACTTCTTGAGTTGAATTTATTTGGAAAATAAATTATAGCCTGGCATATAAACATTAAGAAACAAAGAGATGACCAAACATGGTGACACATTCCTGTATCCACCACGGAAGTAGGAGAGGCAGGATTGTCTACGTAGTGAAAAGGCAGGAGGATTGTCTACATAGTGAAACCCCGTCTAGAAAAAGGAAGGGGGCAAAAGGATCTTTCGATGGGTAAAAAAGCACTTGCCATGCCAGCTTGACATTCTGAGTTCAAATCCCCAGAATTCACATGAAAGCAAGATACGGAAGCATATCTGTCTGCAGTCCCAGAGTACACCTGTGTGAGGCCGGAAAGCAGAAGCAGGAGACTCACCAGGGCCTCTGGAGCCAGCTAGCCTGGCATGTCAAAAAATGAGAGACCTTCTCTCACTAGAAAGCAACGATGATACTCCTGGAGGCTCCTACACGTGAAAACACACACATACATACACAGACATCTGCGCAAGATGTTTTAAAGGCAAGTAAAAGAAGAATAAGGAATAAAATAAAAGAAAGAAAAAAATGGAAGAAAAGCCAAAAGAAAAGAGAGAGCGGAGGGAGAGGGAAGAGTTACGAAGATGAAAGGTTGACATGGATCCAGGTATGTGCTACAGAAGGTAGCTGAATTTGCCTAAGTGAAGGAAGCCCAAAGATTATTACAACCCAGTCTAAGATACCAGAGAAGAGAAAGAGTCTTCTCAGTAATAGAAAATAGAAGTGTATGAAGCAAAAGATTCTAAAGTTTACGAGGAATTCTTTAGCTGTGAAAATAAAAGAATACATAAGAGTTTCCATAACAAAGTAAATGGCAGTTTGTAATAGTGCTAAAGGCGCTAATGTCACAAGGAAGGAGAACATGGCAGCTCCAGGAGCTGTTGGAAAGAGGGAGGGCTTTGTGCCTTTTATTTGTCAAAGTTATAAGAAAGCCCCAAGTCAATAAGGAAGCCATAGAAAAGACTGGCTTTGGAGAAACCTAAACAACTACACGTCTGTGTGCCCTCTCCTAACTAAATCACAGACTCACCAAGGCAGCCGGCGAAAGATAAATATCTTTACATTCTGACCCAATATGGCCAGTCTTTCGAGTCTTCATCCTTTTCCTTCCTTGGTGACTTTTCTATTCTTATTTATCCCCTGCTTAATTTCTATAAACTATTCATTATTTGCCCATTAACTTGAATTCCCTGTTCTGTCTCCTCACCTTGCTTCTTTTAAAGTGTGACTTTGGTCTGGGTCCTGTCTTCCTGTCCACCTCTCACACAGTGCACTTAGCACAGCTCTGCAGTTCCTCAGTGAGATGGGCTAAGATTCATTTAGGTGCAGAGCCGTGAACTCATGTAAAGCAACTGGATGTGATGATCCCTTTTAGTTTTATCACCTCTCCGGGGCTTTGGTTCCATCCTAATCTGTTGTTGGGTGCTTAGTTGGAAGATCATTCTCAGGGATAGGAAAGATAGGGGAAAATGGGGTACCATTGTCTCTCCTGTCATCCGCTAATACTGTCATATCTGCCCCACAGGGGTGCGAATCATGCCTCCTTTTCACTTTAAACAGACCTTAACAATCCCTTTTATCACCTTCTGCATTTTTCTCAAGCCTGAGTTTACTATCAGATTTAGCATCTCCTGAAACCTCTGGTTTTATGCAGGCCTTGTGTTAGGTTTGGATTATGTGCTGATCATCTTTCAAACCATCCCTGGTTCATCAGCCCCATGCCATCTTTACCTAACTCATCTTTGTAACCCGCACTCCTACTGTCCACGTTTTATGGTTCAATGTCTTCTCTCTCCCTTTCTCTCTTACGTTTCTTTCTTTTCTATTATTTGCATAGACTCTCATCTTGGGGTCATATTATTTTTTCTTCCGAGATTTCAGAAATTTGTCTCACAAATCATGGGGAGTTTGGCCTATAGACTTTAAAATCTCAGACCTACCTGGTCCTGTGGAGAACTGTGGCCAGAGTGGTGAAGAAGATGACTAGGTTTGAGATGTTTGGGAATGGCTCTACACAGGCTTTCTGTCCCTGACTGTAGGGATTGGGAATTGTGCTTTCTCCCCATGCTGACATCACTAACTTTGCCCTGTTGGTTAAGAATGAATAGCTCCCTCTCATCAGTGCCTCCAGTTTATGAATGGTTAAATGGCTAAGGTTAGCAGTTCACCTTTCTGCTTTTAGGAGAATACAACTTTAGAAAACAATCTGTCTCTCTAAATACTAGTACATGTTATCTTCACATTATAACATGTAGCATGTTAGAAAAATGGTGTGCATGCTCTCTGGGTGGCTGGATCCTTGGTGGCACATATCCGTTGTAATAGACCACCTGATTCATTTTGGTGTCTTGTCTTTGGATTGAGTATGGAAATACTTATTCACAGGTCTATTGTCATTTGTCTACAGAAAACCCTTCTGTTTAATGGCCTCTTTTAATCCACACTCCTAATTCTTTTCTGCCCCATACCTATTTAATATATTTTAGATATATCCATAATTAAAGTTGTTTCATATAACATTTTTGTGGGACCAAGGAGCAAACTCAAGGTCTTGTATATTAACCAAGCACTCTCTCTAAGCTCTGGACAGACATATTTAGTTCATAGAAATAGCATTGAATTATGATGCTTCAAATTAGGATCATCAGGATAACATCATTTCGTTGTCCTGTGTTTCAGCATTGATTTTAATGCCAGTTCTATAAACTTCCATGCCACTCTTATTTATTCCATTAATTTTACTTTATACTATGCATCTATTGTATTTGATTTCTATACCCACAAATGAGGGGCACCTAATTAGGTTCTAGACTTCCTTACACAATGGCATTAAGAAACCCTGTAAAGGACATGAGTGGCTTTCCCTGGCTTAGAACCATGGGGGCTATAGAATAAATAAATTTTAAGCTTATTTTATTTTAGTATTTTGATGTTGCCAGATTATATCCAGAAATACATTTTTAGCCTAAGCATTTTCCTCTCCCAAGGTATTCACCAATATGTGGTATCACTCGCCTTTCCAATCTTCATTGTCCTAATTGCAGATCACCCTTTACTTTTAGATGAATTTCTCCCATTACCAGTGTTTTGTGTATTCCTATTGGCCTATTATAACTCTTAGAAATTCCTGTTGTGTTTATTATTTGTTTGCTTTATACATTTCTTCTTCTTGGACTTCTTATTCTTTGGGTTTTTTCCCTCTTCCTCGTCAGTTTGCGGTATTATCAAGTCTGCCAGTGGTATGCTTCATTCTGCAGCAGTCATGCTTATGTGTGTACTAAGACAGTGTGCATGTGTGCGTGCATGTAGCAAGACACATGACCAGAGAACAACTTTTAGGAGTCAGTCCTCCTTTCACCATGGGGCTCAGGTACCCAACTCAGAGATCCACACTTGCTGTCCAAGTCCTTCGACACACTGAGCCGTCTCGGCAACCCAATAACTTCGCTCTCATGTTTTGATCTCCAGTCTGTTTCCATTCTAGTTGAGTGATGCAGAAGTCCAGCTTTGCTTCTTCTTTCTATAATATACTACAGAATCTTTCTACCAGCAGCCAACAAACATGTTCATTGTCCAGTGTTCTACAGTGCCCTGGGGGGTATACAGTACACTGGGTGAGACCAGGGATATGGCTTCCCATCTGCACAGGTCTTTATCCAGCTCTGCCATACACCAGATTTGTGGCAACTAGAAGCTACTATTTCATATTGTTTCAAGTTCAACCATATATTTGAGGAGAAAATGAGATAGTCTGGATTCTAGACATATCACAATCACTTAAGGGTTTTTTTTTTCTTTTTGTTTCTTTCAAATGGGGTCTCTTTGTGTAGCTTTGGCTAGTTTGGAACTGATTATATAGCTCGGGCCTCTGAATGCTGAAATTTCAGGCACGAGCCACCATGTCCAGTTTCAGCTGTTGTGATGTTTATGGGGCAGTTTTATTCATGGTTCCTGTGCACCCCACTTTTCTCTGTACAGCATCATCTTTAGTTTTTTTCTTTTGGTGGTATTTGTTATAAATATCCCTTTTAAATATGTCTTATTTGCCTTCAATATTCTTTCTTTTTAAATAATTCATTTATTTTTGCTTATGTGCATGTGTGAGTGCCAGTGTGTATATTTGTATGTATGCATACATGTATGTATGTGTGTACATATGTATACAATATGTGTACTTGGAGCTCCTGAAGGTCAGAAGATGACATCAGATCCTGAAACTAGAGTTCCAGGCAATTGTAAGCTACCATCTGGATGCAGGGAATTGAACCTGGATCCTTTGCAGGAGAAGCAAGTTCCTACCCACCGAGCCATATCACCAGGACCCTCCTCATTTTTTTTCTTGTTATTTCTCTTCCTTTCTCTCTTCCCTCGTAAACCTGTGATCATCTCAACTTACACAGTGAGGAAGTTTATTTTGTCCATGTCTCCTGATTTGAGCATGAACGAGGGGAGGGTGCAGGGAAAAGAAAAAGTCTCAGAGGAAATAAGTGCACCTTGTAATTTATTGGTGTAAATAAATAGTTAATTTACAATAATTTAACTTGCATTGTATTGTGTAACTACAATAGCTAATTGCTAAGCATAACTAGGTACTTGACTTTTTGACTGAATGCACATTTTTCTCTGTACATTTTCTTCTTCTACAGTGTTTGGAAAGCCATTTTAAAGTCATGGTTCAGGCAGTGAGAGTGGGTGGTAAATGGACAAGCTCCTGTCATCTTCCGTAGGCTTAGGAACACCCCATAGTAGAGATATACTTACCGGCCATGTATAGAAAAAAAGGCTGCTGAGCCATCCAGATCTCTCTCTGTCTGCACAGTGACAAAGGTGTTTATGCCCACTCCCTCCTTTATCCCCACCCTTAGATAAATCTTAACAGAATACCTCTGAAACATTCCCTATTCTCATTTATCAATACCATTGATTAATTTTAAACCATCTGCTTACATTCAAGCTATGTTTTGATTCAATTTTGATTCATCTTGAGTTTTATCTTAATCCTTAAGATAGAATCTTCAAATGGGCTTGTTTTCAGCATCAGAGTTGATTTCCAAAGGTTCTTGTTAGAAAAATACTGACAGCAATGAGAAATAGTCACTGATGGTTCAGATATTTTATATCAATTGTTTTTCTGGCTCGACACTCAAAATTGAGTCTCAGCATTAAATATAGGTATTATTATACAATTAATGTCAGAAAAAAATAATAGTCTGCTTTATTTTCATTTTTGTGTTTCCATTATACTTATAGCTATTATTTCTGTTGTTCAATCATAACTTACTTTGACTTCTTGTTCAATAGGCTCTGCAACAAATTTACAGTTAAATAGCATTGCATGTCTGCCTCAATCAGTCTGCTCTAATTCAGAGAAACAGACAGTAATGGAGTGCGCAGGGCGCAGACCGTGTATTCTGCTCTTCCTAGAGCATCTCAGGCCATGTGACCCACTGAAGATGTCCAGCCCTTCCCGTTCTGTTACTGTCATATATGGTATTATTCTTTAAAAACAAACCACCCAGCCGGCCCGTGGTGGCACTGCATTTAATCTCAGCTGTCAGGAGACAGAGACAGGCTGATCACTGTGAGTTTGAGGCCAGCCTGGTCTATAGAATAAGTTCCAGGACAGCCAGGGCTGTTACACACAAAAAAAGCGTTGTCTCAAAAAACAACAAAGAAAGGACCTCCCACAATGACTTAAAAGTATATACACAAGTTTAAAGATATATACACAAGTGTAGATTAGATTTCAAACTTTTTGAATGATGTGACTTACCTGTTTATCATTCATAGATTGAGAACAAAGCCATCACTAGTTACACTTTTTCCCTGGAGATCTTCAATCAGGAAGAGCTACCTTGAATTTACCATGACACAGTAAATTATGGTTCTGATGTGGAATGACATTGAACAGCACACACTCAGAGTTCATAACTGGGCACATCATCCCTGAACCTGAAACACCCATTTTCTAATCACGAAAGACCTGTAGACTTTCTCCCAAAAAACCAAGACAAGAGGAGTGTCAGGATCCACAGCAGCTTTCTGAATGTTTCACTGGGGGTGTCAAGGATTTGTCAAGATCTGTTTCCTGCCTTCAAGTCCCTTACCCTGGGGGTCTCCTTCTTAAGGAAAATAAGTCCAGGGAGAATTATATAATTTTCAGAAGGTTGGTACCAAGGCACATTTTGAATAAAAATACAAGTGTTTTCTGATAGCATAAAAAATTTTCACTAGTAGTGTAAAGTATTTCGCAGAAGGAGTATTCATGGTCTGGGACCTTATTAAAGATTATTTAGTATACATGTATGTGTCTCACACACTTTCTGTTAGGGCTCATGGTCCAACAAATAATTTTTGTTTGCTTTGTACTTTTTGTTCAACATCTCAAATCCTTTTTTCTGGTTGATAATAGGATGATTCCAGAAACCCAGGTCTGCGAATGAAACCCCTCTTCTTGGTTTCAAAGCAAGTGTTGACTCTTCATAGTCCATGATGCTGGTGCACCTGTCCTTGGGCAGAGACCTGCCCAGACCCTTGCGTTGTCTCTATATGCTATCTTAATTTGCAAATGCATCCTCTCCTAGGTAATCTAATAAATATAACAGAACCTGTCTGTTCCTTTTAATCACCTGAGTACTTGCTAGATACATTTTTGCTTTTAGCTCATCAAAGTGGCTACCTTTGTTCTTAGTTCATATTAGCTAATGTCATGTGGCATGAATTCTGTAAAATTGGTAAGAAGGGTTAGTGCAGTGTTTCAGCACTAAGAAGGAGAGGGCATGCGGAATGAATGGCTTTCTGATCTTACAGAGTGCTGAAGAGAGAATCCAGTTCTCTGAATCTGAACCTTCCCACTTTACCTCTGGACCGCATTCCTGATGATGGAGATGTTCTCTCAGAAAATGTTGGTTCCCAAACCTGCAGTCCTCGGTGTTTGGTTGTCAAAGTGCAAGCAGATAAAGTGGATGTCATCTGTGACCCTCCCTCCCTATAGCTTGTGGTACCTCAGTTCCCCTAGGGATGGCTTCGTGGCAGCAGAGCACCTCAGAAGTGCACAGTCACAAAGCTGCATTCTCTGCCAGCTCCAACACAAGAAGCCAGCAGCTAACAATGTAACATCCATTATGCTATGAGATTATCTTAAATCCAGATGGGGCCTCAGAGACTAACAGCCAAGAAAAAATTAACAGAAATCAGAAAGCCACAAAACTTGGAGAGGATGGGACTGTCCCCAGAACAACAGCTATAATGGGGAATCTGGGTCGGAAGATCAGGGCTGTGGGAGGGTGTGCAGTAGAGAAAAGAGGCTTAAAACTGATCTCTATTACACAGGATATACCAAAATAAATAGGTAGGTAGG
>LOEQ01000982.1:134985-165020 GCA_001685075.1 Bramus lutescens | reverse complement strand
GGCCTTCAGGCATACACACAGAAAGAATATTGTATGCATAATAAATAAATATTAATATATAGCAGAGAATACTCTTTGTTGTAGACAAGTGCAGACAGTCACATACCATATTCATGCCACAAAACGTTTCCATAGCTCCAAATATCCTTCCACCCTCCCTGCACCTGGCAAGCATTCCTATCATTTTATCTCTCCCTGTGTGTCCTAAATGGATGGTCAAGGGGTTTGGCTTTCATACGTCACATTCATTGGAGCTTCTTCTGTCTTGTGTGAGTAGCATTCCTCTGCGTGGACATTGTCTTCATCCCCTGTCGCATGCTCTGTGATCCTTGCCCATATCTCTCATGTTTATTTTCATGAAACTGTCTGCTAGAATGATACTTGTTTGATTGCTAGTTGAGACCCCGAATTTGCACCTCCTTCAGAACAGCCCATACCTCACTTCATCTCATTTACTGTGGGTATCTGCCACAACCATCAGTCCCTTTAGCATTCCAAGGAGGATTACAGTCATCTCTTAATTATCTGCAGTAAGATTGACAGAGACACTATGAATAATTGAAGTCTTTGCATAATCCACAAACTTCTTCCGCCAAGTACTTAAAGGTAACAAAATTGACTCCTTTTAAGTTTTATATCCCTTCCCTTCCTTTACTCGTCCTCTGGTAGCAACACTAATGAGTCCTCAGGTGACTATAAAAATGGAAAGACAGAGAAAAGGAAAAGCAGTGGCTGTGGGTATCTACATAGTAGATGAAAAGCCCTGGCTCGCTGAGAATTGATTTCACACTAGTAAAAAGACTGAGTGGGGATTATGAGTCTTTATTATGACCTTGGCGCTGGATTGGAGTGTGTTGGATTCCTTCTTGAGACTTTGATTATGATTTTATAGAACTTTTCATCATTCTTTAGCACAGCAAATTTCTCACTTCAGTGACAAACTTATGTAGTCCTGAATGTCTGCCTAAAACATACCTAATATGTCTCTACTGAAAAATACTAGCCCCCAACTCCATTCCCTTCGGTCTAGGCGGGCTTCACTATAGACCTGTGGTTAGTCTGTGGCAGCGGGAGACTCTTCATTGGATTAAAGCAGACGCTGGTAGCCTCCATCCATGGATGGGCACTATGGGTAGTCTCTGGAGAACCTGGTACCTACTAGAACAATGGTTCTCAACCTGCTGGTCTTGACCCCTTTGGGAGTCAAACAACTTAAGACCATCAGAAAACATATATATTTACATTACGATTCATAACAGTAGCACAATTACAGTTATGAAGTCATGCCAAAAATAATTTTATGGTTGGGTCGCAGCATTAAGAAGGCTGAGAGCCACTGTACCGGAGAGGACTAATGTGAACATGCTGGAGTGTATGAGCACTTCAGTTCAGCTGCAAGGACACAACAGTGACAGAATGAAGATCTAGAACCAGCGAGACCAGCTGGATCTGCTACAACACCAAGATTGTAACTCAGGAGGCTCTACTCTCTGTTTCTTACACTCTTAGGGTTCTTCTGTCAGATTCCAGAAGGCTTCCCTCCACTAAAAGTTCTTTTCAATAGAAAGTGTTGTACCTCATTTTTCTTACAGCTCTTATTGCAAAACCTTTTGTATAATAAACACCTGGTAAATATTCTTGAATGTACTAAATATTTTTAGGTTACTTAAAGGACATTTTAGTCTATTGACTCAACACAACAACAAAATCTGATTCCCTTGTGTTGCTTATGAGGAAAATAATTTAATTATACCTTGTAGGAATCCTTAAAGCTTTGTCATATGTCAGATAATTATCTCATAAATCACCTATATGCTAATGAGTATGTGCACACTTTTTTCTATTAGTTTTGAGACTGCATTATGAATATTCCTTTCCTACATCTTGAAAGATTCTTGAAAAACAAATCTGTGGCCCTCTCTTTTGGTGATCTAATGGAACATGACTTTGACTTATTGTAAAAAGTCATTATGCAGTATGAAATTGAGGCAAAAATGTTTTATTAAGTTTAAGCTACTATTGGCTCAGCTGACTTTTAAATTTCTATGGAGGACTTTCTAGAAAAAAAATCATCCGCAATCCCTGTGTTTGGATGTTTAAAAATGTATACTTGGGCTGGGCTTTGCAATCATGGTTTGATTCTGCCTCATCTGAAAAGTACCCAACAATTATAGCCCCATGAATCTCTGCGTCATCACACTGTGGGCACCATGGACGCTGTACGTCCTTCTTCAGGTGCAGTGGTTCTGATACCCTGTTTCCTAGCTGTGGTGGAAGCAAGTGTATATTTGTCTATGAATTCTGAGAAAATTATACTTAGGATAAGTAAATTAATTAAAATGCACATGTGTTAACACACTGATGCTTAGATACACAATATTTGCAAACTAGGATCATACAGACTGAATTTGGGTCACACATAATTTATATTTTGAACCACAGACTATTGGTTTCAAAGAAAATCTGAACAAAATTTTAAAATCACAATGTTCTACAAGAGTAGATCAATTTTGCTAACTTTGATTTTTCACACAGTGTGGAGGCTGGTAGAAATAACCGGCTCACGTTAACAAAACTCGCTTGAATTTCTACCACTCAGTTTCTACAAAGTTCTTCTGAAACTCTAAATGTTCAGTTCCTCATAGCCTAAAATCTGGAAGAATGTCCTGCCTTTCTCATTGTTCACCTGTGAAAATGTTACACTTAGCACACATGTGCTGAACAAAGCTGGCATTGAGGTGTTTTTCTGGGGTAAAAGATGGATTTATGCTTACTTTGCCCGCATATTCTTGGCGAGCGCCCTTTTGACCACTGGCTCGCATTTGTAAAACTGTCTGGGTCTGGAAATAGAGGCTGTGGTTATGGAGTCAGTCCAAGTTAACTGGTCCACACAAGGGAGTCAACCCATGACCTTGGCCCCATTACCACAGCGTTCTACCCAGCTGAGCTAAATAATCAAGGGATTGTTTCTTGGTGACCTGATATGATCAGATGGCATATACTAAGGGTCTGCCTGCAGACACAGGGGAGATGTCAGGAAAAGGAGAACTTGAGATAATGGAAAGCTATCAGACTCTCCCATTAGTTACCATGCTACTGTTAGCCCGGTAGCCACTAAATTGGGCTTTGTCATTATAACTAAGTCTATTTCTGTACAATTGGATCTTTAAAAAAAATTGGGGAAAAGTGTTCCTTTTCAAGGCCTCAGAGTTTCAGTTTAATAACTGATGACATATGTACAAACAGTTGTGAGACACAGCTAAGAGCAGGGCCGTTGGGCTGAATCAGGGAATTCAAGTCTTTGTTTGCTTCCAAATATCATTGATGGGTCTCCAGACTCTCTGAGCTTTCGAAGGGATTAGATAAATATACTATGATCCCTGCAGTCGTAGGAGATTTTTTTATAACTCCACAAAATTTTGAACCACTAAAAACATTTTTTTGCACACAAATCTCTTATTCTTGAAATTTCAAGTGGAATATTTTCACTGAGGCAGATAATTAAATAAACGTGATTTCCAAAGCATCTGTTAAAAATTTTATTTTTGAGGGGATTGGAGAAATAACTCAGCAGTTAAGAGCCCTGGCTGCTCTTGCAGAGGACCTGAGTTTGGTTCTTAGAATACACATGATGGTTCCTAAGAGTCTGTAGCCCCAGTTCCAGCAGATCTGACACCCTCTTCTGGACTTGATAGGCACCCATCACGCACGTGGTACCCAGACATACATGCAGGCAATACACTCACACTCATAAAGTCGCAAAAATAAATCAATTTAAAAGATATTTTTGATATTGGTGCTTACACAAAATCAATGCAATAGGTGTAGTTTACACAGAAACCCAATGCAGATCCAATACATATGTACATAAGTAAACGAATAAACCATATTTGATGTGTTGCATGCTGAGTTCCTCATGGCATTTTATATTTTGAATTGCTTATGAAATACCTTAAGCTATTTTGCCTTCTTAGAAAATAGTCATTGTTTTAGATAGACTGGAGATTCCTTTTGGAATAATTACTCATGCCTTTCCTAACTGGGGCATCATAACTGTGGGCCATTTGGAACCACCTCTTCTCATGTCAACCTGAGAAATTGAAGATGAAACACGTTTGCTCAGAATTCCCCTGCCAAACTGTTCATTTTGCTGAATCTTTCTCTGCTCCTTTTTCACTACTACACTCAAATCTTACTTTTACAGAACTGAGCTAATGGTTGGATTTATTGTTCTTGTATCCAAACTGAGTCTTCCATCATGGGATTGACTGGATTAGCAAGCACCCAGAGCTCAGTAGAACAGGTCCTAGAGAGAGGCAGGATCAGTGAAAAAATGAATGACACCAGCTTAGTCACACTTGAAAAAAAATATATTGGCTTGACTTTCCAAATAACCTTCCAAAATGAAAAGCACAAATACCATAGGCTCCTACAGAATCAAATATGACTAATGTTTGTGAAAAAGATTAGCTATTGGAAGTCGCTTCAATATTAGGTGAAGTTTAGAAAGACTACAAACACGGGGAAACCAGAAGCATTAAATCCAAAGCCAAACAATACAGGTTGCAGATGCTACGCTTGACAGTTGTCCTTCCAACCCTCGTCTGAGTGGTCCTGACAGCGGGTTCCACCCTGGCCATCAAGAGCCATTCAGAAACATAGGCTAAGAAAACATAAAATACTCTGCCACCTGCATAAACACACAGGTGGGTAAAAAGATGTAGTTCTTACTGTCATTCCTTTGTGAGATAAGATTACAAATAGATCTGATATTTTAAAATTAACCCCACAGATAAAGAATTTAAGTGATGAAAAGTAGCTCACAGTTTTAAACAGATATGCTGTAACCCATTAAGGATGTTTCAGCCTAGGCTCGAACCTCTGGTTTACTTAATCACATGCTTTATTGGACTGGGCATTTCATTACAAATATGTGCCTTCTCTACCACAGCTTTCTTGCAGCCATTTTGTATTGTAAAACATCAGGAATCTGCAGGAATTATCCATCTGTGGTATTGAAGAAAGGAAAAATTAGCCACTGCTACAGGAAGAGGAGGAACAAGAAAACACACTTACAAAGCAGAATAGTAGTTTCACAGTCTAGTGGACAAGCAAATGGAAGACTGATGCTTGGGACAGACTATAAATCAATCTCTGATTCCGTTGGCCAAATTGTAAATCATCACCATGCTAAGTCACTAAAGCATTTCCAGGCAAAAGCAGGCTTTTGTGATTGTGCATTATTTGTGATTCTCTGTGAAGTGCTGGTGATGGCAAAGCGTAGTCATACATGCAGCTGTCATTGTTGTCTCGTCTTTGGTATAGATTCTTTTGTGATGATACATGGATGGAGAGCAGAATTACCCCCTTCTCCCAAATATCTCTCTCCTGTAAAAGAGTACAGGCCAGGGAGTGTGGATTGATAATATTGATAAGGACTATGTGAAGTCTAAAGACAAAGACAAGCCAGACAAACTAGAGAGCACAGTATCTACCTCGTGCCATATGTACATATTTGAAACCTAAGTTTATGGGGACAATAATCGCCAAAATCAGAAACCAACGGTATTTTGTGAGATAAGTTTGTGAGTTATTTATGTTGGTGGTGTCTCTCACAGTAATCATCTCTAGTAATGGCTTTGGTTTTAAGTTTGTGCTGCATTTTGACCTACTGGTTCTGCAAAAAAGGTGTCTGGTCACCATGAGCTCAAACTTTCCGTGACTCAGTGCCCCCATTGCACCAAGACAGTCAAGTAATCATTGCTTCTGTGAGGTAAGCAACTGTTTCGCTCATTTGGTCTTGCTGAGGCTGTAGGACATGCATGGTGGCTGTAGCCAGCTTGCTCTTATGCCTAAATGAAATTGGGTGGTGAATTGCGGATTCTGAGGATATCGTTGACACTGGAAGCTCTATGATGGGCTGAGTTAGGAGGAGCCCTTTGATCCCTTTTTAAAATAGAGAATGTAAAGAAGGCGTATAGGTATGATCTTCCCAGTAGCCTCACCCCACCTTTCCCTTTGCGTGCATGACTAAGGATGAGAGCAGAAACTCCTCTCAACCACTTTGTCTTACTACCTGTGCCTTCTGGAGGATCTGGCCAAACACAAAGTACTCCTCGTGTGCTTAGTGAGTGAGAACAACAGAAACATGAAAGACTTGCCCTGTATCTTGAATAGCTCGTATGTGAACAATGGTGTGGTTCCCATCAGCAAGAACCTTCCTCATCTCCACACTTCCTCCTTGAATCCATTCTCCATCCAGTCTCAACTAAAGATAAATATACTCCCACAAGCTTGTCAGCAAAATATTATGACCCCATCAAAGCACAGGATAGGAGTTCTAGTGAATGGTGTTCTCTCAGAAAATAGCCTCAATAATACTACCATGTTCAAAATTGCCTTTTCTTCTCAGAGAAAAAACAAAGTATGTTAAACCAAAGTTAAGGAGAGCTTTCACCTTTTAAGAAAAGTTTCCAACTTGGTATCTCTTATTGGAAACCAGTGTAATCACGCTTTCCCATTGTCTGAGGCTCTCCCCAGCTCTACCATGCATCAATTACTGAGCTTCCTTTGTATTTTATACAATAAATGTGAGACAAAAAAACCATATAATTTTAGATTTTTTTTAATGGCACAATGGAAAAGTTTCCCACCTCCAGGTTGGGGAGGAAAATCTGAAATGTTCTTATTGTCTTTTCAAGGAAAGTTTATGTAGTAAAAGGAAGAGGAATATGAAAATCCCTGTATGCGACATGCAGAAGGTTTAGAGTATACGGAACATCAGACGAGCAAGCTAGAGTTAACACTGCATGTTCTTAATTTTAAACTTCAGATAAATATGATTTCAGCTTTCTTTCTACATGGACTAATTCTTTGTCACTCAACTAATTAATTCCATATGCTAGAGAAAAGATGCTAATTTGGGCATCAAAGTGATAATTTTTTTTTGTTTAACCAGAGTTGTAAAGGCAAGTTTTGCTCCCATTAGGCTGGATCTGATGCACCATCATTTATTCTTGCTTGGTGCACATAAATGCCAGTGAAAGTCTATCCTGCTTCTCTCGCATCTGAAGAGGGAGTGATAGCATTCAGGTTCCATTTAAATGGTTCTTCACTGTCGGGAAACACACTCGTATGAGTCACATTGTTAAGATTGTCCATTTGTTCTTTACACTTAGGTTGGTCATTGTCATCTGTTCTTTCTGACAGGGGATCATGGGAAAATCATATGCATGTTAACCCCTGCAATTGGGATTTTGGCTCTATTTACATTTGATATAATGCTTGTGGATAAGGTTCCCAGCTTCCATAAACCTTTCTAAATAGTCCTCCCAGAATTGGGTTCTTGGCCAGAGTTAGGTTTTCCCAGCCCAGGCAGTTGACTGAGCTGCCCCCCACAGGACTGTGCCTGGTGACTTCATTGTTCTTTCCGTCTGCAGGATGAACCTATAGTCAGAGGGCAGTGCGCTTGAACAGGCCGGGCCTGGGAAGTCTAGTCAGGGTGGGGAACCTCTGGCAGCTGACAGAGTAAGGTTAAGAATCGGATAGAATTTGCTCTCAAAACAGTTTTTTTTCCTGAGTTTTGTGCTTTCCAAAGGAAGTAGGAAAAATGGAAGGAAGAAAAAGCAAAGTTGCACACGTGAGAAGAGACTATTAATGTTGATTGACATCTGACTTCCTGCCACTTGGGATGTTGTGTCTACTTAGTCTTCAGAGAAGCCCGAGAGCGAGTTACAAAGGGTGAGAAGGAAGAAGGTGTGCACACACCCCACTTTCACATACGTAAACATTTAATAAAGAAAAGCCTTTATAGCTATTAAGAAAACATTTAAATGCAAAAAAATCTACTTCTTTAATGATGTTAAATGTATTTCCCAGAAATGCTAAGTGTTTAGCCAGAGTCACTGAGGCTCCTGCCTGCCATGTCTTGAAACCAGTAAGAGTGCATGGGAGAATTAGTCAAAGTCACTGTGCTCCTGAGTAGCTTTTTCTCCTGGAAACCAGAAAGGGAGGACAGCTTCAACCCTGGGTGGCAGGGACAGCTAACAAGCTTCAGAAAGTCTCTCTGTGGATCTGAAAATCAGGCCTTATTAGTATCTCTCTCTTTTTTTGCTACACATTCATGCTTATTTTCATTTAATTTAATTTCTGGCCTCCTCGTAAATGTTTTTTCTCTTTTATTTAACCCCTAAGTGCTGAGTTAATAACCTCAGAGTCAAGTCTGTATCTGTTACAAAAATGATCAGCAAAGTTGTCTTGTGATTGACGGATCCCTGCACTGGTTCCTAGGAACCAGATTCCCCAGGCCCTGGTTGCGTTGTTTTCAGGAACATTGGTTATTGGTGATATATATGTGTTTGCCTTACTTCCTGAACCCTTTAGATTTTCTTTAATGTATTCAGTGTTTGCAAACCCATCACCTTTTCTAGCCCCTCAAAATGGGTAAAGCAAATTAGCTCAAGATTTCCCAGCCGCTGAATTCAGTAAAAGCCTGGCCTGAGCCTCTACCCAGCAGCTGTCTGATCCACTTAGGCAGCTATGAGGAAAGACCGCCCTGGTTTTTAAGCCTAAAAATAAACAACTTATTTAGGATCTGAAGATTCCTTGCTCTGGATGAAAGCTTGCTGTGAAGTCCTCCTATCCTCCTACCTCCATACAACAGCCACACTCCAGAAATGAATGACACCTCAGAAAGAAGGAGACACTAAGGTTGGGGCTGGGATGTAGCCTTAAGGGATTAGTAGAATATGGGATAAAAAAAACATTTGTTGTTTTAACACTACTTGTCAGCCTCTTAGAAACCTAAACTTACCTGGGAGGAATGTCTAAACAACATTCCCAGAATTAACATTTTAATTGTGAGAGCCCAACTGCCCTATTTTAAGACTAATAAGGGAGCTTTGTATGCATGATTGTGTGTATGCATGCATGTGTGTTCATGTGCATGTCCGTGTGCATGTGTGTGTGTGTGTGAATGTCACATGCACGCATGCGTGTGTCCCCCAGGGATCCTCCCCAATGTGAAGATTACAGGCATGCTCCACCATATATACCTGACTATCCATGTAGGTGTTGGGGATCCAAACTCAGATCCTCGTGCTTGAATGGCAAGCACTTTACTAACTAAGGCAACTTTCCAACCCAAGAAAGATTTTAACCTTGCTTTTCTTTAGCTACTAAAGAATCAACTTAGTCATCTTTTACTTGTATGATCCTAGAAAAGCAACCCCTACCTATTTTTGCATTCCATAAACTGGATGTATAGACCTAAACCATTATCTTCATGTTCTGAAAAGCATTCTGGGATTAATAGTATTTTATCTTTCTTCTTAAATGTCACAGGAATTGGTACTATACCTTAGACTGCTTTCCATTGCTATAACAAAATACTCAAGGCTAGATAATATCTACAGAAATAAAGTGTATTTAGGTTAAAGTTTTGGAGAAGCAAAGACATGTCATGGCATTCACTTGGCCTTGTACTGTGTCAAATCATGGCAAAAACAAAAGGGTAAATGAGAAATGTGTGGTTCTGAGGAGAAGGAGGGATCAGAGATGGACCCTCCTCTGTGACAATCTATTCTCACAATAGTGTGGTCAATCCGATGAGACCCATCTTACTCTCAAGAGACCTAACCTAGTAATCTAGACTCTTGAAAAAGACACTAGTCTGTTTGTGAGATGGTGTCCCAATTGCTCTGCACTAGGCACAGCACCTCTGAAAGATCCCATCAACTGTCAACACCAACACAGTAGGAACTGAGTTCCAGAATCTGAATCTTTGTGGAACAAATCATGTCCAATCCATAACACCATCACAGTGATATACATGGGAAGCCAAAAAAAATCCAATAGTCTTCTTAATCAAGATTGCCTTGTAACAAACAAAAGAATGAATCCATTCATTATTCTTTCCATGATATTAACATAAAAGTAGGTGCTGCCTCCTAGGTAGCCAAAACAATAGAGTGGGGAACTAATTGGTCAATTTTCACTGAATTTTTATCAGATTCATTAACTCTCCAGTACAATGGGACCTGTGTGAGCTAAATGAGCTAAGACCTTTGTGACATAAATTTTCAAGAGAAGCAATAGCTGAAGAGCACAGAACCATGTGAGGTTATGATGCAGGGAGTGTTCATCAGTGTGTGAATGTGCTAATGTAGAGCCCAGTTTAGAATAAATCAGACAATAGAAACCTTTATGGGTGGATCTCAGAATAGACTATGGAAATAGTGGTCAAAGGCTTCTGAACTCTGCCCCCATGCTTAGCTTGAGCTTTTTCAAACTCTATAATTTATAAAATGATGGAGAAATATCATGCATAGTTTGTAAAATAGCTAGTTATGGGGTAGAAGAACCATTATCCAAATTCAGAAAACATAATGACTGTGAAGCTTGTGTTTTTAAACATCTGACATTGATCCTTGAGTTTCTAATTTTAATATCGTGGATGCTCAGCTTCTGTAACCCTTGCTAAGGCATCATTTGTGCCCATACATATCTCCTGTTGCAGCAGGAGAAATGAATACTGTCCAGCTTCCTTTGACTTTTAGGACAAGAGCATCTGAACATTGTTCTTGTCTAACTTTACCAGTCCTTCATAAGGCATTATTTAGTAGTGCCAGCATTGATTGTGGAACTACATACACCCAGTGAGCTCTAGATGAAAAAGTTTAGGCAGAACTTGGCAGAATTAACACATGAATTAAATGAGAGACGCGACATGGGAAATATCAGGACTACAGCCATACCTACTGTGTAAACAATCCATTCCTCAAGGTGTACAGAGTCTGGGAAGTATTTGAAAATCTCCATTATTTAGAAGAGCTAGAAACAGAGATAACTGCCAAAAAATTCACATTGAAATATTCACCCTACAGGAAACAAGGTACTCAGGTATAGAAGGCCATTCGTTCATTCCTGGCTGCCCAGATCTGAAATGATCACTCAGAAACTAAATTATTCAAATCATTGCTTGGCCTATTAGCTCTCCATTCTTTTTGGATAACTCGTACACCTTAATTTAAGCCATTTCTGTTAATCAGTGTATCACCGTGCGGCTGTGACTTACCGGCAAGGTTCCAGCATGCCTGTTCCCGGTGGCGACTACATGCCATCTCTTTCTCCACCTTCTTTCTTCCAGCATTCAGTTTAGTTTTCCCCACCTAGATCTATTCTACCCTATCACAGCCCAAGGCAGATTCTTTATTCATTAACCAATAAAAGCAACATATATGCAGAAGGACCTTCCACACCTCTCGGGGTTGTTGAGTGAGTTGTATTGAGAAAGGGTAGCTGTATACCTGACAGTTGATATTGGTTCATAGGTTCACTTCCTTTGCAAAGTAGAAGGCATGCCCAATCTGTGATCCATAGACAACATACAGACCAGGATGGCTATGAATAAGCCCCAACCATTGACAGCATCATGTCCCAGTGTTAGAGGTCAAGCCATCCTGGGTGTGATGTGTAGTGGGTACTCATTCATGAATGGAGGCATGGATGTATGGTTGTAGTATTACCACATTCTCCTTTGCCATGTGCATTTTTTGGAGGTTCCCAACCCAAAATAGCAAAATAGCAGCATTACTTAGGTATAGTCCTGGTTTTCCCCTATTCTTGCTGAGGTTTTCCTCTCCCATGCACAAGTTTACCATTGATCATTTAAACCCCCAAGAATTTATATTTTATGAGCTAAAAATCCATTTCTCTCATACATATTATGTCATATTAACTGATAAGTCATCTATGAACACCTCTGCCTACTTATTCTTAACTATGATGAGATCAATTTCTTCTCTAACTGCTGCTTTTTGAGACTCCTTCTCCCTTTGAGGCCTCATCTTTCCAGGGAAACTGTATATTTCTGTTGCCCCCCCCCAAGAATTTCTGTTCTCCTGTACTTATGCTCACAACAGCATTGCTCATGATAGAAAAAGTGTGGGCATGCCCACACGGCCATTGATAGTTGAGTGGATGAATCAAATATGGCGTGTGAATATTATTTGACCTTTGTTTATTTTTAAGTACCTTTATTACATTAATGTATTTGTTTAGGTGTGTAAGTGTTTGGCACCCACATATGTGTAAGTCAGAAAACAAATTATGGGAGTCAGGAGTCTTCTTCTGTCATGTGAGTCCCAGGTATTGAACTCAGGTTGTCAAACTTTGTGGCAAGAACCTTTACCAGCTGAGTCATTTCACCAGCCCTGTTTGGCAGTTAAAAGGTGTGGGATACTCTTGTATTCTACAATACAAATGAGCCTTGAGGAACTTATGGAAACTGAACTAAGGCATACACAAGAGGACAATTTGTAATACAAGTCTGCTTCTATGTAATACCTAAAATTGAGTCATGGTCATAGAAACAGAATATAAAATGGTCACCACCAAGTGGAAGAAAGAAGGGAGCTATGCCATTCTTGAGTGGAGAATTTCACTTGGAATAGTGAAAACTTGTAGGAAGGATGAGGGGAATAGTGGCACAACAAAATGATTGTTGTTGGTGGCACCAAACCATGTGTTTAAAAACAGATGAGGTGAGACACCACATTTTGTCAACAGTAAAAAGGAAGAAAGGAAAACAATAAATAAAAAACCTATTCTTTCCTCCGTCTTCAACTTACCCTTCCTTCCTCTTTTTTTTGTTTGTTTTGTTTTGTTTGTTAGTTTTTGTTATTGTTGTTTTGTTTTTCCTATAACCTGCTGCCTTACTGTGGCCATCTCAGGGTAGGCTCTCGGCTCTGTAACCTGCTGCCTTACTATGGCCATCTCAGGATAGGCTCTCGGCTCTGTAACCTGCTGCCTTACTCTGGTGACCTTGCCCACTTGGCTTGAGCTTGCAGCTTGCCACTGTGCATTGCCCAGGCTGGGAAGACTTGCCGGCCTCCACCTCATTGGACTGCTAAATCTCATTCCCATCTGTCGCCACACTCACCTACTGTAGTTGTCTCTCATACTTTTGCAAGCACACTTTCCAGATATTCTTCCTTTAATCTGTTTTTCTTTTAATTCTTTCATCTGTCTCCTTCCTCTGTAAATCCTTTAGATGATGGTACTGCGGCTAGTACTGGGACTGTTTGCTTAGGTTTCTTGAAAGTATTCTAAAATCATCTTTAGGGTAGCAGTATGGCTCAGTAAGTAAAGTGCTTGCCACTAAGCCTGACGACATGAATTTAATTTCACGATCCTCTGTGGTAGAAAGAGAGAATCAGTTTCCGCACATTGTCCTCTCACGTCTGTGTGCACACTATGTGTGCACACCCTACACAGAACGATGCAATCTTTACTCCTTCACTGGCTCACAAGCACATAATTGTCTTCTCTCAGTGGCTGCTTCTCTATCTGAGCCACAGGCCTCCCTGTCTCTCCACAGTCATCCCAAAGTCGCCTGTTACTGTTTTGCTGTTTTCTTGATGCTTTTTGGCTCTCCAGCCACAGTGATCTTGAGAAAATACCTCTCACACTCTTCACCTCTGCTCAAAGGACACGGTTACTCCTGTTTTCCCTCCACCGCTCTCTCAGTCCACCATTTTTCTCACTCGTGCCTGTCCCCATTGTTACTAATGAAAACCCTTCCCTGGCTCCAACACTCCACTCCAGGCTCCTCTCAGACCTTCAGCCCTTGCTTTTCCACCCGCATCTCATGAAAGTGCCCCTCACTTCAGCCACCCTTTTTACTGACTGGAAAACATGCCGTCTCCAGCTCATCGTCTCTGTGTGTGCCGCTTCCACCACAGACAGAACTTCCCACCGAGTCACCTGCTAAACCTCCTGAATGCACTGTCTTAGTTAAGGTTTCTATTGCTGTGAAGAGACATGACCATGGCAATGTTTATGAAAGAAAATATTCAATTGTGGTGATTTGCTTACAGTTCGGAAGTTTAGTTCATTATTGTCATGGCAGGAAACAAGGCAGTGTACGAGTAGACATGAGAACTCTCAGCTACTTCCCCAGCTGAGAGCAGCCTGACTTGCAGACAACAGGAAGTGATCTAAAGGATTGGATATGAGATATCTATATATTGAGCATATACGAGACCTCAAAGCCTGCTTTCACAGTGACACACTTCCTCCAACAAGGACACACCTCCTAATAGTGTCACTCCCTTTGGGGACTCTTGTCTTTGTCCATTTTCAGGTAAGCATCATTTCTGCACCTAGACATGCTTTAGTTGATGAAGGCCTTATCATCATCCTTCCTAACAACTTTCACAGTTTACTATTCTGCAGTTGTGCTTGCTTATGACCGTCTTCTCCTTGAGAATGTAAACCCTACGTTTATTATAATGTCTGACACACAGTAGATGCTGAAAAATACTTCTTAAAGAATAATTGAAATGCAGGAAGGTAGAGGGGAAGGAAAAATGGAAGGAAGAGGGGGAAGAAGAAAGGAACAAAAGGAGGGACAGAAGTTTCCCACAAAGGTGTTTCAAGTAACCGCTGTGGAAATGAACAGGGTCAGGTTTTTTAAGCAAACTTGTTCATGAAAATGTAAGCCTGCACAAAGAATATGTTGAAAGGTGATTTTTCCACTTTACAAAAAGATCCCTTGTGGGATTCTGTACACAGACTATCTAGGTGCATGTAAACTAAAATGTTATTGATGGAACCATATGTCTGCTCAGGACTTCTCAACACAGTATCTTAAAGCCAGGCTAACCCAGAAGCAATTTCCTTAGGGCCCCTGGCCCAGAGTCGCCAGCCCTCACATTTCTCAGACAACAAACAGAGCAACCTGGAAGGCGAAGGCTGTCCCAAACCTCTAACATCCAAAGCAGTGACCACAGGCAGGAGATGAACATCTCAAACTCTCTCCTTTCTGGGTCTTGGGTAAGTAAGGATGCTGTGAAATGGCTTCCCAGAGGGATGCTAAGGAAAGGAAATAGCAAACAGATTCTTCTCTCCCCACCACTTAAGCCCTGCCGTTCCCTCTGCCACTGAAGATGAAGAAGACGTCTGACTGCAAAGCTGGGGAAAGAAGCCAATGTGATCAAAGATAAAATACAGCTCACTTCTGTGGGGTTGGGGTCACTCTAACAAAGCAAGGCCCTCTCCATGACCATTATAGCCTAATTTTGTTCTCAACCCTCCCCCCTCAAGACTCTATGAAACAGTGTGATCTGTAAACTTCACTCTAGCAAGAGAATTTTTGCAGCTATGCCTGCCATTTTTATTGGGTAGAAAACTTAAAGAGAATGTACTTTAAATGAAATATTTATAATCGTTCTGGAACTGGCTGATTTAATGAAAAGTTTCTGATAAAAAAGAAAATACTTTGCAGAAGTTAAAACTAATAGCCAAGCAAGGTACTTTTGAACTGCAACTCAGGTGAAATAGTTTAGATACCAAAGGAAAACTATGCCTGGGGTGTGGTGAGATCAGTGAAGGCAAACAGGGTCTAGGTTACTTTTACCCTTCAAACATAAGGCTACTTTTATGTCAGAAAAATCCAAAACCTCCAAATTTTTAATAAAATGCAGGATACGGAGGAGGGGAGCAAGCTTGTGGTTTGGCAACACTGTGTTCCCATCAATTTCCAAGGCATCTTTCCTACCCTGGCCCGCCAATGTTTTGAATTTTCTGCTCAAATGTTGTTATATTCAATGGCATCTTGGGAGAAGAATTCTTTATCTAAGTGATGTACGAAGGTGCTAACTTCTCCTGTGAATATATTTAGAATAAGAATGATCCCTAAGCTGCTTCTGAGTACAGCATAGAAAGCTACAGAATATATTCATGGAAATTTTAGATATCTCCTGCACTGTAGGTTATCGTGAGGTCTTGAATATATCAGCAAATCTGAATTATATTTGAAAGTTGATGTTCTTCTATTTTTGTCTGTGTTTTTTTTTTCTTGGTTTCCTAGCTGCTTCTATAAATGATAGCAGGTCACATCTTCAGTGACGAGCAGGAATTGATCCAGAAGTGGGGGCAGAATAGAAAGATGGGGGAGGAATGAAAGTGCAGAGAGAGAGTGGGCGTGAGTGGAGTGTGGAGCCACAAATGGGACATCGTGGAAGAGAGAGCAGAAAGATCTTAAGAGCCACCGGGGTGGGGAGGACTGGAGCAAGACAGCATCTTGTGGTCAGGCAGGACCCCTGGGCTCATGAACACCCAGCAGTTGTTCTTGTCTGAGTAAGAAAGACCTGAGTAAGATCAAGACAATCAGTATTCTAGTAGAAAGGGAAAGGGGTGTGTGAGCCCCCACCCCTAAGTGAGGGCCTGAACCCATGGACAGTTGTTAGCTTCTAGGGGAGACAGTTTTCTCTAAGATCATGGCTCCTGGATGGACACAGGACCTTAAGCTAACCAATGAAGCCAAGGGTAACAGTTGACCAATGTCCCAAGAAAGACTGAGCACAGCAAGAAAATTGTAGTAGTAGACAAGGGTAGGTGGATGGGGGTTTGCGAGAAAAGACTTGTTAACTGAAACTGTAGGTTGAAGGGCAGAGTCGAGACTGGGAAACCTTTCTGCGGTCTGTGCCATGCTAACAGCAGGCTTATCTAAGCCTTGAGCCTCCGGGTGTGATGCTCAGAGTGGCCGTTAGTTAGCACCACTTCCATAACCAGAAACACAACCCAAAGAGGAACTTCAAAGAGATACACAAAGAGATCATTTTGTGGTTTGTTTTTAAATTGTGATTCTAGTTAGAGATGGATAAGACTATCTTCAAATTTTATAACGCATCCTCACATAAAGAGACTCTAGTTTCTGTCACAACGAAGGGGAAGAAAGCTAGCTTAAGCACAGCTAGTTTGGAAGCATGCCCAGCTTTCAAATAGGTAGATAAGTGGATGGATGGGTGAAAGGATGCATGAATGGAAGAATGGATGAACAGATGGACAAGCAGACAATCAGATAATATAATGGAGCTAACACACATAGTTAAAATTCACTATTTAATAAAAAAAGACTAGATATTTAAAGGTAAAAGGATTTAAGGAGAATCTGCCTACACTGCAGAACGTGAATCATGGAGTGCCTTTCTCCTTATCACTTCATCCACGGTGACTGTCGCGTGATGGATAGGTCCTACTTGTATTTCAGCCATAGCCGCCTTTCATTTCAGATTTTCCTACACATGCTGAGGAAACGTGATGTTCTTATAATGTGCCACAGTTACCGCTTTGTGTAATTATCTACTGATGTGACAGATGTGCTAATCACATTACCTAGAGCAGCTTGGGAACCGGGGCACTGTTGTAGAGTAACTGTAGCCTGGAAGAAAGAAGAGCACACAGTGTAGACAAGTTCTAATCCCAGGCCTGGACAGAACCAGTGAGAAGTGTGTATCAACTTCAGAAACACTCCCTCCTGTTTCCCCCAGAGCTTTTGAGTCTTCCTTGATAAAAGGAAAGCATTTCACTGACTATACAGTAGGTTCCCTTGTTACCTGTAATTATATAATCTCATGTATTTTACCTTAAAATGGCAATGGACCGAAGTTCTGGAGGGTCTCATTAGAAAACTGTTCAGTCTTTAGTTACATATGAATGGTAATCATTCTGTGTTTTAATTCTTCATTGAATTAATAGTCAGAATTATTCACCTGTAATGACCTAATGCTATGCTTGCTATAAAATATGTTAATGAAAAGAAGGAAAGAGAGGAAAGAAAAAAGAAAAAACAGCAACTGTGTTATTTTCCTGCTTCTGCAACCTGATTTTACTTCAGTTTCATGCCACTGTTGTGTTATTTAGAATAAAGAATTCCAGCTGAATGAGCTCATGTCATACATATCTTACTTTTGCCAAGGAAAAAGTATGAGTTATTAACTTTGTTCTTCCCCTCTAGATTTGGAAAGAAGAAAGAAGATAAGGGTGGAAAGCTGGAGCAGAAAGCTACCCAGAAGCCCGGGAACCTGGGAGAAGAAGAGCTGGAAAAAATGAAAGAGGAGCCGGGAAGGTGAGCAGACGACCGAGCCCTCCCTTTGCCCCCTACAAAAATCTGTGTTTGAGTCAGTGACTCCCAGGAACCAATAGGAGCATAGCAGAGGGCTGTGACTTCCTGACAAAGCCACCTCCCAGGGAATCTTTATCACACTTATAAGAAGAAATCCAAAGTTGCATTTTCGTTTTATCAGTTCCTGTGGTCCCACACTATGCTACTCACTGCTCTGACTCCATCAGTGCTGTTTTCCCATGGCTTAAAGAATGATTCTTCTCCTGCTAATCCAAAGGTCATTTTGATATTGATGTTTAGAACTCTCACGTTCCCCTAGTCTGTTCCTCGTTTTTGACAGCCTGCTGTATGCCTTTCTTAATTATATTCTGCTAATTCCTTTTAGGTCATGTAATTTGAGAAGTCCTGCATTTTTCAAAAGCTACTGTCCTTTACCAGGCTATCAGCAGGCTGAAGAGCATGCTGCCCATCTGTTAAAGGGCCGGTTTCATATCCAGCAGCAATGGCAGTTGCGAGGGCCGAATTCTCGTACTTGAAGAGCTTCGTGTTCTGTTGGGCAAGAGGTCCTTCACTCATCTTTGAAGTTAATTCTGGCACTTCTCCCAAGTAGTTGTGTAAATATCTGACTTTACAACATGTGATTGAATATTCATATAGTTCCTGCAATTCTTTGCCTTCCAAACAAACTAAAGCTCAGAAAAATACTAAGATAAGGCAGAGCTGGATCTAATCGTACATATTTGTGATTACTCAGGGGAAGTCAAATGTATCCAGTTCTTCGCATGCTTATTAGCTAAGTTTATCCTCATGGTTTTTAAGAGTCCATTCTTATATTTGTCTCCGTAGTGTACACACTAAGAGAACCATATCTATTCACCGTGTTTTCTAGCACACCGTAGTCTGAAGTATATCCTGTTAACCTTTAACCCCATCTTGCAGTCAATTTCCATTGAGAAGACTGACTTTACCAATAAGGAGGCGGGAGAGAAGCTATTTAGTCCTTTCTCATTTTTGAGAAGTTGATAAGCCCTGGCTCCAGGGTCACTAGAGCAGTTAAAAGGAAATCAAGTGCTCTGCATTGTTGTTGACTAGTCACCTGACAGAGCTCCCCTAAAGACAAAGACAAGAAAAGTGCCCCATCAGAGCCCAGGCTTCAGTCATCCTGGACTGAAAATGGAATTCAGGGACAGACTTTAATGCAGCACTGCAGAGACATGTGCACTGGGGGCCTGCATCATGGGTCTTTCTGCCGTCTTCCTCTTCATTTACTGAGACTGTGTCCCGCGCCTCATCTTCGAAAATTGGAATTGTTTGCTAGAATGCAGACTGGACATTTTTTGCAGTTCAGTGCTTGCTTGAAATGGGGGTAAAAATCTCCCAGTAGTGGGTGGACTGTGTGCCAGCTAGAAAATTGATAACTCATAAAATAAGGTGAGCTGTCTTTAAGCAGGAGTTCATTTCCTTTCTAGTTTTGCCTTTGGACGCAGGTGCCTGAGGGAGTTTTGCTCTTAGAAGCAAAGCCGTAAATTTGCCTCTGCAGACTGTAGGGGCTTCAGGACCAATATTCTTAAAATATGTCTGGTGAAAATATTGAAAGAACTGTACTATTAGCCTGCACTTAAGTCACCTCCCACACATGAACACATTAAACAGATCCAGTATAGGTTTCCTCCCGACAACATGGCCTCAGGAGGGCATGGAGGAAGTTGAAGGAGCTGATTTTAGGGTTGGGTGCTGTGGAATCAGTGACCAAGGAGTTTCAACACTCAGTGGTTGAGGACCATGGGGGACCATGAGGAGGGAGCATGGCTGTCAAGGCTGAGCATGTGACACTGCTCACAGCCCTGCAGTACTGCTCCTTGGCTGTCCATCACCCATAGGAAACCAGTTTACCGCTCTACAGATCTCAGCAAGTGTGCTACTCTTTGTGGATAGTTGCTATGGAGAAAAGTTGAAAATAGAAAATAATGATAAATGTTCTTATCATCCTTTTCTTCAATATAATCAATATTTGTTTCTTTGAAATGAGTCGAGTTATCTTATTACTTACTAATTCTGTCATAGTTCTCCAGGGTAATAGTTTTCCATTAAGTCTTTTCAAAGTGTTTAAAGCCCTTAAATAAAGTACATACTGTATAGCATTGGGGGTAGCCACTTATCAGAATCAGATTGTAAACCTTCAAGAATTTTTTGAGCTGCTTTGGCCATTGACTCTTTGAAATGGATAGATAGCTATAAGAAAATGCTTTTAAAGTGGATTTATTTTTGAGAAGCCACATTACCAATACACCAATAAAAGTCTAAATCAACTTCCTTCTTTGCACAACCAAGAAGAAATTACCAGAAAGGGAGATGGAAAAAATAGAATTTAAACTAAACCATAAAACATAGTCTGTAGACCACCTGTGTCTAAATGAATCGCTGAAGATAACTATCCCTGAGCCCCACCCAACACTGGAGAATCCAAATCTGGAGAGTTGCTGTCCAGGAATCGTTGTTTACTTGACAGATAAATCTGAAGTGACTCTTCAGCTTTTTGAAATCCATGAAACACTGGCTTGGAGGAATAGGATGCAGCTGGGACATCAAGCCTTCTTATTTTATGAAAAATGATAGATAGGATAGTTGTGGAATATTAGTTTAAAACATGTTATATTCACTTATGTGGTGGAATATTTGTTTAAGGATGTGAAGATGTGTTGCATTCTTTTATTTTGCATTTGTTTAACACTGTAAAGCTGTGTGATTTGGTCTAATAAAGAGCTGAATGATAGGTCAATAGCTAGGCAGGAGAGAAAAATGGGTGGGGCTGGCAGCCAGAGAGAATAAATAGGAGGAAAATCTAGGGACCAGCATAAGGAGTGAGAGAAGGAGAGGAGAAGGCCAGGGCCTAGCCACCCAGCCACAGAGCCAGCAACAGAGTAATAAGGAAAGAAAGATATATAACGTATAAACGTAAAAAAGTATAAAAGAATAAATGTAGTTAAAGAGAAATGGGATAAGTTAGAAAAGCTGGCTAGAAGCAAGCAAAGCTAATACTGGGCATTCATAAGTAAGACTATGTCTTCTTGTATTTATTTGGGAGCTGGGTGGTGGGGCCCAAAGAGCAAAAATACCAACTACGCAGAATTTTTCCCTGAGAAGACTACAAATACTGTCACCTTCCTTCATGTGCTTCTCTGAAGCATCCTACCTAATGTGCTCTCCCACAGACCTGTGAAAGCCTTTCTCAGCATACCTGGGCCAGTATGTGTTATTCTCTAGAGCAGTCTAACCTCCCTAACACTACAACACTTTAACCTAGTTCCTCATGTTCTGGTGTCCCCCAACCATAAAATTATTTTTATTGCTACTTTATAACTGTAATTTTGCTACTCTTATGGATCATAATATGAACGTCTGTGTTTTCCTATGGTCTTAGGTGACCCTGCGAGAAAATCATTTGCCCCCCCCCAGAGGGTTGTGACCCACATGTTGAGAAATGCTACCCTAGAATTAACACCCCATACTACAGGGGTGGGAAAAGCTTAATAGCTCATGAAGAACATTTTGGAAGCATAAAAATATAAAGATTATTAAAGTTACAAATAATTATATCACAATCCCATAGCCATTGTTAATATTTTTATAATCTGTTTTCTTTGCCTACTTATCACTTGGAAACTTGCTGTCCACAGTGCATAGGTTAACACTTCTATTTTCACACATGGCTGTCCATGCTGCATAGGTTAACAACAGTTAAAATTCTACATCATTGCATCATTATATTCCAAATGCTTTCCCATTCCCTTCATGTTTTTATAACATTCCATTTTGATCACTGCTGAATAGTCTCTGTGGATAGCATAATAAATTATTTATCTTCCATTGTCAATTATTCTGCATACATATTTTTTATTGTTCCAGATAACACTTTGATGAGCATCCTGGTACAAATCACACATTTCTTGTGGAATTCTTCTTGTTGTATCTTTGCCCAAGTATCAATCTAACTTTTGTTCTAAATGTCAGGATTATATTATTCCCCTTCCATTCATTTGTGAGATTATTTTCTTATTATTCATATCTTTTTTATAAATTACCTACATATCTAATTCCTGATATAGGAATGATTAGTGTGTGTGAATACTTGACTCTAGCATGAAAATGTTAGCAAAACCACATAATAACTAGATTAATTCATAGAAACACAGGGTCTTTGAATGTTGATTCTCAATGGGCAGAGGCCACTGCACAGCCTAGGAAGGTTGGTATGTGTAGAGACATTTCTGATGTCATTACTGCAAAAGGATGGGGACCAGGAGGTTTCACTGCCTTTTACTAGGTAGAAGTCCCTAAACATCCTGCAATGTATGACTTCAATCCTCCACAGGAGAGATTTATCCAATCCAAATGTCAATAGTGCAGGGTTGAGAACCTTTCTAACCCCAAGGCTTTACCATGTAAGGGAAAGTTCCTGGATGTCAGAAATTGTATCACCTCATAGTATCCTGTGATTAATGCAGAGAAATACTGTTTGCCAGATGATGTGACTCTAGCAGATTTGTTAGTTGTGTGAGAAATTGTGCCTTGTGAATATTGCTAATGAACATTCCTTATATATGAGTGTGCAAAAATAGTTTTTCTTGAACATTTATTTTAATGCTGGCCTGCTGAGTACTGACATTAGTGATGAGGCCCCTTGATCAGCCATGAATTCCAAGGCACTGAAGAGGTTGACGTTGACAGTGTATATGATGACAGAGGCATCTGGAAGAACGGAGAGAATCAAACAGAACAAGTTAATAGGAATAAATGTAAAGTCTTACATTTGGGCCCAGAAATGAGCTGTACAAACACAGGATATGGAAGGTTTGACTTAATACCAAATATATGAAAAACGTGCCTGATGGTTTTAGTTGAGGGTAAGTGTAGCATGAGTCAACATGGGGATGGCCTGCCAAAAACCGTCCTAGGCTGCATTACGGGAAGTCCATATACAAAATGAAGAAACAGTAATTTCTGTTTTGCACGGCTCAGATCACACCTGGTCTAGCTGAGTCTGTTGCATATAGAGAGTGGGAAAGTCTACACTACAATCCATGAAAAGCACTAAAGGGCCTGGAGAGACATAGTCAGGACTTTAGCTGGTGTTGTGTGCTTAAATAGCAGTCAGATACAAGAGAGAATATATTTATTTACAGCACCATTTTCATCCTGTTCTCCTTTACCTACTCATCAATATGTTATTTACTTGAAGATACTAGTAGAGCATTATAAAACAGAAACACCCCAAACATTAAAATGTATTATGAAACAGTGAGTTTGTTGACACTTGAAATGTCTAATAAGAAGCCAATGACTAGATTTAGTTTGTCAGGTAAATATTAAAATTTTATTAACCTCAATCACTGATGTATTCCTTCCATGTCTTAATTATATGCATACATATTCAAATAAATAAAATATTAGTTCTTGCAAATGAAATACATTAAGTCATATACCAACTAAAATAATCACAATCATCATTAATACTAAGTTTTTCCTTAGATGATCTCTAGGGTCTTTTCCAGATGTTAGACTCTGAGAAAAAATCCAGAGGAACCCACATTGAATTTCTAAAGCAAACTCTCCTGAACTTGCCAAGGCACTGACTTATAGAGTGCATATGACACTCTTCTTGGGGTGTGCAAGGCCAAGTTTCTCACTCAAAATTGTGTAGTGGGATTTTCTCATCCCCTATCCGATTTCCTGAGTTTATGATGTGTCCCCTCTTGACCCAAGTCAAACGGTCCATGGCAACAAAGCCCTGCATTAAATAAGCTCATCATTTTTGTTCATGCTTCAGTGAAATGGGCCATAATAAAACATTAGTTCTAAAGGTCTTTATTCCCTGCTAGATGATGAACTCAATATTATATGCGAAGATTATTTGTCCTGACTAAATTAAATTAGCATTTTCCACACATTCAGATTATGTAAATTAGTATCATGAACTGACAGCGAGATTGTTTCATAAATGTCGTTAATTTTAGTTGTTTAATTCTAAGAACTGAGTTTGTAATCTTTTGTAAAGTATGATTTTTTGCATCTTAGAACTATAATGTACTAAATATTTGTCTTCTTAGTACTGTCTCAAGACAGGTGGAAAAAACTGAAGAAAGATCCCCCTTACACACACGCATACACACACACACACACACACACACACCACTCCCTATTTATTTAGGATTATTGTGTTGACTAGCATATATCCACTGACACCAAAGACTGTTTTCCGTTAAAGTCCCATATTACTGACCCAGAAATAAAAATCCTCTAAATGCAGCCTCTTACTGAAAATGAAAAATAAAAAGTTAAAAGCATAAAACATATTCACATCTCCCAAGACCCTCTGTCCAACTTACGCCTTGTCAAGATTTGCTTTGCAGGAGCTCATTTGTCACATCAATTAAACATCAGCTGTGTGGTCACATAGAATCTGAGTGGATAACTGAAGAGACTAGGGGGCAACAGCGTGTCCAGCTTCAGCACCGAGAAGCCTAAAAACATATGGGTCTTGTTCTCAACAACAGACCTGGACAGAATGCCAGTAAGAGTGAAGCGAAGATAGAGGAAAATTAATCGGTCTCGGTGTCTGAATTCAAGGTTCTTGGTTTTCTTTCCCTTCAGGATGCCTTCCAAGAACTGCAAAGGCTTCTCCCTCACCTTATCTGCTGCGCTGTTTGTGTTCCCTTGGTTTGAATCAATACATGTGTTTTTGATATTTGGCAAACCAAGATTTAATTATGCAGCTGCGAATTCCCCACATAAATGAAATGTATCTTAGAGATATAAAAACATTCAGAAACCATTTTATAGTTTGAGAATTGAAGGGGGTGAAAATCTATTCCCAACCTCTCTGAATTTTATTTAATTATGGAAGACTTTAATGTTACTGGAAATTGAAATGAAGACCAGAATAAGAGTATAGTTTATCCAATATTTGTTCAGAATTTTTTGGTTAAAAAAAGATGCACTGGATAGTCTGAGAGAGTATTGCATTGTGATTAATATTTTAGCTGTAACTCTATATTTATTGCACGCTGAAATACATAGAGAAACAAATAAATTGATAGGGTTTTGTCATTATTTTACCCTAAAAAGAAGTGCATGTTTTATTAAAGAAACCAGAAGGTTGATTTCTTTAATTTGCCAAGTGACTCTTGATAATTAATTATTTACTGAACTTAATCTTTGGCACAATTTAAACTGTTGAAAACAGCCATGTTTTGGCATAGTTACACATAAATGATTAATTCAGCATGGTTTGACTTGTCAATGAATACCCCTGTCTTTTGTAGTAGAATTTGCTGAACCCCGTGGTTTGGGCAAAATAAAATGTTGGAGCAGCTCCCAGTTTTAATAGTCCTGATTTATTATTGCCACTGAGCCCTGATCAGATCATGGACCGCATTAGGTCCCAGTTTTTCAAAATGCCCCAATTTATGGCTCCCTTAGAATCATGATAAGGCTGTGTGTTTGAATGTGGCTATGCTTAGCTAGAAAAGACCCAGTTAATTACTTGTAAATTCTTATTAGGTAATCCTACTGTATGGACATTCTGGAAAACATTACTAGATGGTGTTTCTTACGACAAGGTCATGTTCTTCTTTTACACCAACAGAGAACATGATCAGGTTGCTAGTTTCCATGGTACTAAGCATCTTCAGTGACTGGGAAGAAGTCTTGCTGTAGGCACTGATTACAGGTGTGCTCAGGTAGAGCATTAAAACATAGGATAAGCACAGACAATAGTGTCATGGTCACAACTCACCTTCACCCTTTATTTGATGGTAATCTTTCAGGGTTACCCTTGATTTACAGGGGCTAAGAGTAAGAGGCAGGGGCAATGGGGATGGTTTTATGTAATCTCTGCATTTTCATCTGATCACTGAAACACTTGACTTCTTAGAAATGCTGATGGTCATCAACAAAACTTGGCACATTACAACATTCCTATAGACAGAGGATTGGAACACCTACATCCACTTGCCACACCAGCATATTTTATGAGCCAAAATCCTTTTATGGAATTTGAATCAATGTTAGAAGTGCTGTATTAGCAACTACGTGTCAGCTGAGCTGGATTAATAGATAAAATGAATCACTGGACTGGCACACTTTCCAACAGTCATTTAGGGAAGCTTCAGTGAGGTAAACCTCTTGAGCATTGTTTTCAAAGAATGCTCCAGTATGAATATCTCCTGAAGTAGCATATCACATTAGGGTATGCATAGCACTCTGTTCTAAAGAAGACTAAACTACTCAGAGTGAGTCTCAGGCATGTTTGGAATATAAGATCGAATTTTTTAAATGGGAAAAGAATCTTAAAATTCATTTGATGTAGGACATTGGTTTTAATATACACATATTAAATAAAGTATATTTGCTATAATCAGCAAACTAGTAACTCACCAAATTTTAAGTCAATAGAGAGTTACATTTTAATGGAGATTGTGTCTAATAGTAGAAGAATTTGAGAGCATTTTCTGTGAAAGCCATTTGAAGACTAGAATTTACATATAAACATTACCATGTCATCATTTGTTTTTATTGAATGAATAAAACACTTTTAGGGATGTATTCATATTGCCCCCCGATTTCTCACAGAGCTAAAATGGCAAAAACAATATTTAAAGGTCTGTTTTATGTACTTTGGGGAAAATGCTTTTTAATTGCTATGGTCTTTAGAAGAAAAAAATCTAAATTTTAGAAATATGCAAAAGTTAAATGATTCCAGAACATTTGCTGTAGACCTGCCTGGAACTGGACATTGTAGTAGTAAACTTCGTTCCTAAAAGTGCTCTAAATGTGCAGACATATCAGATTGTTAGAAATCAAAGAATATTCTAAAATGCTGTCTCATCATCTTTTCTTATTTGGACACATTTTTCACATTTTATATTGTATCCTGCTTTGGAAAGCCTCCATGACAACATCTCCACTCTGCAAGGCAAGGTCAGGTATTGTTCACATCATTGGCAAGCTTGCCTGGTTGAAAGACAGCTCCGCTTATTGTCTTCCAGAGCCTACCTCCCCAAACTCCACCAGCACGTTCTTTATCTAGAAACTCTGACCCAGGCCTGGGATTTATAATCAGAAACCGTAAATATGATTTTCCCACATTTCTTAAGAAACTTGGAGAATCTCTGAGTTTCCCTCACTTGGGGGTAGTCTTTTCAGCAAGGGGTCAGAGCACTTCCTAGCTGACACAGTTTGGACAGGTGCTGTTAGCATCTGTGTCGGGGAAAGCTAGGCCACTTCTCAATCTTCCAATGTGTGGAGCAGCCCTCTTCAACAACAGCAAAAAAAAAAAAAGTTATCTACCTATGATGCCAGTTATGTCAAGGGTAAAGCCCTGTGTAAAATACATAGATGATATAGAACATTTAATATAGATAGAAATATACTCCAGATACTTAAGAACTCTCTGCAGCTGAACCAAATAATGTGTATTTTGAAAGCATTTCCCAAGTGAGTTTTCATTATAGCCACATTTCTAACCAACTTGGCCTTCCTATGGCCTAGAGGATCCATGTGGTCCAAAGGAAAGATTATGAGGCACCGGAGTGGACAGGACATTGATGATAGACCTCGCTGGGTACGCACATACTACCATACTACCTGCTAGCCACGAGCTTTGAGGCTCTCATTTGGTGAGAGAGAGAAATCTGTCTCTCTGATTGTTGGGAGAATAAGAAGTAGTGTTTGTGAAGCAAGCACCTGGTTCACTCTGGGCACTGGGTGCTATTTTCCGAGCGGTTTTGGGGATTAAAGCTCCCACTTAATAGCTCAGTAGCCTTTGGAGCCTGCAATGCTCTGAGCCTTGCCATCTGTGAAAGTTACTGAATTGGATCCTGTTACAACGAAGAAGGCCAACTTGAGTGTAGACTTCGCCCAGCTGGGAGTGGTGCCAGATACTTCCATTCAAGAAGCATCACCTCATTTCTTATTGATCACCAGTTGCAGTGAGCTTGGCATGGAGCGGCAGCACAGTAGCGAGGGAGTGTGGTCGCAGCCAGAGCCTGGCAGAATGAGAACAAATGCAAGGAGAAGGGCCACTGCCAGCTCCTCCAAGTTCACAGCGTGTGTGGTTGCCGGAAACACTTGTAACCACAGCCATTAAACCATAAAGCCCTCCCATTTGCATTTCTCTTGAATGGGTTGTGTTCTGAGGGAGAACTTTGAAACTAGTCTTTGGTGGAAACGGAATCGATATTTTATCCCTCCCTTTCCTTCTCACCCACCTGACTTTACCCTATAATTTAATTAAGCATTTTACCATGCTTTTAAAGTGGCTTCAGACTAATTAATAATAATAATAATAATAATAATAATAATAATAAATCTGACCGTCTTTCTCTTTCTGCTTTGGGCCTCTGAAACCTTTGAGAAATGAGGAGGTTGGAGTGCTTTGTGCTGTGATCTAGAGGTCTGCCTCCCCAGCATGTCACTTTTCAGCAATAGTAATAACAGTGGATTGTTTAGAAACATGTTGTACGTTTGCATGTTCTTGGAGGGACTTAACAAGTATTTCATAATTTGTCAAGTCATGAATTTTTTGAGTTTTTTTTTCTGCATTTTGTTTTTTGCGGTTTTTCAGTGTCTACGAGTACTTGCCTGAATGAATGCCTAGGCACCATGTGCATGCATTCCCAAAGAGCCAGAGGTACCAGATCCTCTCAGGATGGAATTACAGATGGCTGCGAGCTGTCACATAGGTGCTGGGAATTTAACCCTGGTCCAATGGAAGAACAGCCACTCTTACCCACTGAGTTATCTCTGTAGCCCCAAAATTTCTTAAAGCAGAGATTGTTACATCTTATAGATTAGGGTCAGTAATATAGGTTGAGTGTCCTTTAACTGAAATGTTTGTGTCCAGAAGTATTACGGACACAGGAGTTCTTTGAGTTTGGGGAATATTCATGCAGATAAGCATTCCTAGTCTACAAATATGAAATGCCCTGAAATCCGAAAGGTTGTAAACATCGTGTGAATCTTCAAAAACATTTGGGACATGAGAACACTTTGGATTTCTACATTAGAAGTACTACTCCACCTCTTATGGCTTTGACCAAAGTCACTCCTTTCTTCTGAAACTCTGAGTGGCTGCCATTGCCTACAGAACAGTCCAAACCCAAACCCCAAGGCTTAATGTGTCTCTGACAACATCCTCACTTCATAATCATAATTTCTTCTCCTGGACCATATGAGCTTTCTTGACATTTTGTAGCCTCTGGAAAGCTAAGTCAAAGAGAGAGAGAGAGAGAGAGAGAGACTCTCTCTCATCTTTCCTCCGGAAGGATAAGCAAAGGGTGAGAAACTTTCAGAAGAACTATGTATAACCTTCCATAGTGTTTTGTATAACCTGGCATAGGGAAGAGGCAGGCATAGAACCCAAGGACATCTGATAGCCCTGCTCATTCTTATTCAAGGCAAGGCAAGTGGATAGTCTATTGACCATGCCATTCTGATAGCTTCTTTGGGTGACGTTCAATCATCTTAGCATTATTAAGCTTCAGGGTTCCTGTAACGTTCATATGATAAAGTACCTAGAAATGGGCTTCAGCTTTGCACGTGGTTAGCAAACACTGTTATTGTCAATATTGTCTTTTATATACTCAATTATGCATGTCTGTAATTTCAAGTATATCTTATCTATTACTAGATTTCAATTGTCCTGGGGTTAGGATCATATCTTAGTCATTCTTTTAATTATCTCACTATTACATTATATTTCACATAATAAACAATAAATAGTTGTTTTGTGGGTTTTTTGGTTTTGCTTTCAAGACAGAGTTTCTCTGTGTAACAGCTCTAACTGTCTTGAAATTTGCATTGTAGACCAGACTGGCTTTGAACTCACAGAGATCTGCCTGCCTCTGTCTCCCTAGTGCTGGGATTAAAGGTGTGCACCACCACTGCCCAGCAGCAATAAATAGTTGTTGATGGATGGATGGATGGATGCAAACATATAAAACCATGTTGTTATCCTAATTTTAATCTTATTTTTAAGTGAATAATTGCTTATATGGAACTTGGTGTGGGAGAGTTGTCTGTATTCTGTCAATCATGTTTTAAATAAATGCTGATTGGCTAGGCAGGA
>LOEQ01000982.1:105740-134958 GCA_001685075.1 Bramus lutescens | reverse complement strand
AATGGGCCAATCAGCTTTATAACTTATAGAGATCTCTGTGTGATTTTCTATGGGCTAAACAGCTGTGGGAACTGGGCAGGACAGAAACCCCAACAAGCAGGCCCCGTTCATGTTACAGGAAGTGAAAGGCAGGATAGGCTAAGCAAATGATTAACAAAGCCATCTAGTTTACTGACATAAGACTTTGCAAAGACTATGAAATGTCAAGAAATGCAAACTCCTTTGTAGCTGTTAACAGGTTAGTAGACCTGGATCAGTGAAGCATCATGGCCCATCTATTAGGTCTGTTTATCACCTAAGCAGATTCTTAGAGACAGACAAACCCATCGTCCATCTGCTTTATAAACTAAAGCAGATTCTCAGAGACAAGACCATGACATCCATCTGCTTTATAGACAAGCGAAAATGCCACAGGACCAGAGATCTGACTTTGTGGCTTTGTTTTGTTTTTGTTTTGTTTTGTTTTTTAATTGGACCCTTGATCTCATCCTCTTTCATTTGTTTAAATATAGACAGTTGAATGTTTTTCAGGAACATTGATTTCAATATTTTTAAAGTGAAATACTAGCCTTTTGAATTTGATGGCATGAAAGAGAAAGAAGCACACTTGCCCTTAGCTTATTCTCTATCAAAGAAGTCTCTCATTGTGGTATATACCAAGCTGAATCACTCAGATTTCATGGTACAGGTTTTGGGGAGCAAGTATGAAAAACTGTGACAGAAACCAGACCCTCAGAGCTGCTCTCTCAACTACAGAGCCACAAGCACAGACCTGGAAGTCCATAATTAGCACAGAAGTAGGGTCTTTATCATCTAAATTACTCCGTATTACACCCTCTCCTGAAAGCTGCATGTCTTCTCTTCATGTCTAGGTCCTAATTCTCTTGAAGCATAGGTACTAATGTCTACTTGTTTCATTTCCTTCCATATTATTTATTTGTTGTTTGTTGTTTGTTGTTTGAGACAGGGTTTCTCTGTGTAGCTATGACTGTCCTGGAACTTACTCTGTAGACCAGCCTGACCTCAAACTTGGAGATCCGCCTACCTCTGCTTCCCAAGAGCTGGGATTAAAGGCTGCACCACCATTACTACCTGGCTGTTTCCTTCCATCTTAATAGAGAATAGATATTTAGTGAATAAAGCCCTTTCTGGCTTAAAATAGAAAAAAATCAGAATTTTAATGTTACTGACATAAATTTTAAACTACATGAAATATTAACAAGCAATGAAGACAGAGTGGCCATGTAGTAAATACCTTGCTAAAAAAACATTGCCTGTTTTTGAGAGCGCGTTGTTCTGTTTAAAATCTGCACCAACTGGCATCAGGTTTTAAAAGTAAATAGATGAATAGATGAGGACTGGCTTAGACAAATCACATTTAAAATAATAATGAATTCCATTATTGACAGAGTCAACAGCTAATTAAAAATTCTATCAGGAAAGATGTAAAAGATGGCAAATTTCCAATACAGATTGACACCAAGGGCACTGACATAATTGATATTTGTTCAATACCTAAGATGCTTTGCAATCTCTAATAGAAGCTTGGATAGGCAGGGAAACATCCAAGTGTGGCTACACACACACAAACACACACCACAAATATATATTCAGAACAAATCATGCATCGTTGCAAGAAAGTGTATGTTTTAATAGGTTTGCTTTGTGTAAGGAAAAACCCACTGCGTTATGATAACATATGATGTAATTCATATGTTTTTAATCTGGCTATAATGGATGCAGTAAAGTCAAGATAGGATAATTTACGAGTTAGACATTCGAATTTCAGAGTTTCATTTTGTAATAAACAAATGCATATTAAAAAAAAGATCTCTGGTAGTCAGATGATTAAATATTCTGACTTTTAAAGGAAAGGAATATAGTGTCATTATTATACTAATGTGTCATTATTATAGCCTGCTACTTTTGACAGTATTAAATACAAATTGATTGTATACCCACACAAGTTTTTTTTAATACAGCAAACTAAAAGATTGGTATCATAATATTCTTAGTTCTAACAATCAATTGTATTGACAAAAAAGTATAAATTTGCCCTAGCAGTTTCAAACGATAGACAAGTCTAGCCCGACAGGAAGGTATAATGTAAAAGCAAGATCATTTTACAGAATAAATAGCATAGAAGTGGGCAGTTTAGTCTTGAGGAAACGTAACTCTTCATCTTCCAGCAAGCAAAGTTCAGTGCCACGAAAACAGACTTTATGCTTGAATACACCCTAAAGTGTGCATGGCACACAAGATAACACATGCCTTGGTCAGGTTAATAGGCCTCTGTCTGCTACCACAGCTCCTGAGGGGCAGAGGCAGGAAAATCATAGGTTTGTAGCCAGTTTGAGCCACATAATAAGACTCTGTTCTGAAATAAAAGAAAGCCCAGTACTATTCAAGATTAGTTCATACCATCTAATGAAATATTTAAGAAGAAATAAATGTAATCTAATAAAGACTTCAGATTTTTGCCACATACAATTCTTATTCAAATAAGTTTGAGTTTCTATAAATTTGAAGGATCTTTTTAAGTGAAACCTATATACTATGGAGCAATCAGAAATTTAAGTTCTCAAAGATTTATGTAATATGTTTTAGAGCATAGGAATCAGGCAGAGACTATGAGGGAAACACATGTGATGTGTTTTATGCCCTTATCAGAGCACTTGAAAGCATGAATTCTGTAGGCATGTTTATGAATATATTTATATCTTCACTGCACATTGCTTGCTAAGCAAGAATTCCTCATGAAGGAGTGTGTCATATAGTTCCAAGCATAGCCTAAGCAGTTACTACATTTTTGTTTAGAATGCCATGGTATCTGAGGAAATCATTCTCATATGAACAGTTCTTGGCTGTCTGAAAGTCTTTCTGGTTGTGGGAATTTTTGTCATGCTGAGGTCATGAGTGTGGCAGATGCATACCAGGCATGGATGTGAATTTGGAAATATTTTGAAATCAGTACAATGGATGGCTCAAACACTTAAGACAATACACTGGGAAAGTTAGTATAGGAACCTTCGGTGCATCACGAAATAGGTTAATATTTAGTGAGATATTATAACAGATGCTTGGGAATCAGGTTTTGTTTTGTTTGGCGTGTATTGATATTTAAGGAAAAGAGTTTCTTTGCTGGAAGGGAATGTGAAATTCCTGTAGGTAACCCAAAACAATTTTAGGTAACCCCAAACTGTATCTCCAACCCTAGGTAAATTTCATTTTTTAATTATTTTTATGACATTTATTTGTTGGTTGGTTTGGGGGGGTGTGCATGTGTGTGTGTGTGTGTGTGTGTGTGTGTGCCTGTGTGTGTATGTGTGTGTGCCTGTGTGTGTGTGCGTTCACATGTGCCATTGCACATGTGTGGAAGGTGGAAGACAGATGTGGGAATGAGTTCTCTCCTACAATGTGTATCCCAGGGATTACATTCAGGCCATCAACCTTGGCAGCAGGGGTATTTACCGGCCAAGCCTACTCAACTGCCCCTAAATGAACACCTAAAAATATACTTCTTGTACAGAGACATTCAAAATGAAGAAACAAGCAAGACTTTACTTGTTCTCCGGGTCTATCTGAGAGGAGACAAAGGTCAAGCAAGTGATCATCTTTAGACACTGAAAGTGGGGGTGCAGTCTGGTTTATGGGGTGCTTATCTTTGCTCTTTTCCCATCATAGTTCCCTGCCTGACTCCTGTGTGCCGACACCTTGCGTGGACGATCATCCCAACCTAGTGCAAGGACGTTTGTGAATCTGCCATGTGCACAGCACTCCTGAGTGCCATTCAGGCAGGGCCTTCTCTGGGAGCTCATTGGCTCCTAGGACCTCATACTGAGGCCCAGTGGGTTTATGTTCATTTCAGTCTTTCTAAGTGACAATTCTCCTTTGATACCATTTTGTATCCTCTTGTTCTCTTAAATTCTCCCTTCTTTTTTCTTATATTTATTTAATTATTTACTTATTCATTCATTTTTTTATTTATTTTACCTTTCTCACAGGAAAGACTACCTATATTTTGTCATTTCTGGTGAGTCACCCACAATTTTAGCCCTGAAGGCAAGACACATAAGAAAGATTGAAAGCTGAAAACATAGCTCAGTGTTGGAACATTTGTCTTCCAGATCCTCCTTTCAATGCCCAATGTAGAGAAAGAAAGAAGAAAGAAGGGGAATTGGAGGAGGGAGAAAGACAGAGACAAGGAGAACAAGGGAAGAGGAAGAGAAGAAGGAAGGAGGGAGGGAGAGGGAGGAAGAAAGAAAGGAAGGAAATAAAATTATTTTGAAGTTCAATATTTTAGTGATGTAGAAAACTAGCATATATTTTAGATCCCTGAAATTTTTACCCTGGGTCATGTTATCATGACTTTGAATTTAATGTTAAATTAAAGTTATATAAAAATTATTAATTCCAAGAATGTTGATAGACAGTTTCCTGCTATGAATCTCTTGTGACTTTTTAAAGTCACTTTTCTCTTCCAAAAAGTTTCTAACCACTTCAATAATTCAGTACAATAGTGTTGATTGTCGTCTTGGCAGAATCTAGAATCACCTGGACATTCTGGGGGGAATATATCCTGATTTTAGTAAACGAGATGGTAAGACCCACCCACCATGCAGCACCATCCCTAGACAGGAGATTCTAGACTATGCAAGAGGCACATAAAGCCAGCTGAACTTCCAGGCTCTCATCCATTACCGCTGCTTCTTTGTTGTGGATGCAATGTGATTGGCTGTACAAAAATCCTGCCACTGTGACTTCAATCACAGTGATGAACTGTAACCCAGATGCAAACATGAGTAGAGCAGCTAAGTTTTGGGGTGAATGGCAAGGTAATTAAAGCATAAGATGTGTCTTCAAGTTCGTGGGTAAGAGAAAAGTTAGAACACAATGAATGTCACAATAGAAAGCTAACTGCAATGCATTTGGTAATTGGGTATAAAATTGTATGATCATAGAGAAGGCAGACACACACAAAAAAATAGAGCCATAGCTGGGACAAGAGAACAGACCCTCTTTATCATCCATTATTTCTAGACACTTGCAATGAAGTCATTAAATTCAATTATAAAGAAAAACTTAACTGTGCAGCAAATTAAAAAAGAGACTTTTTAAAAATTTAAGTTCTTATGCCCATCAATAATACATGATATTTTTGCTAACTAGAGAGCAATTTAAAACTCAGGGAAATTTATATTTGAAATCTAATGGATTTTCCAAGCCATCAGAGTATTTTCTGTATGGTTTCTCTAAAGTTCGCAGGGTACAATTGAGAAGCTTACAGCAAAGCTTCATGGGAAAAAAATAGTTATCTGAGTCAAGCAAGTAAGCATGAGTCATAAAATACATTTCTGAAGTTTTTGCTTGGAACATATAGAAAATGTAATTTACCCATAAGCTATAATTTTACTAATTTGCAAAGCTGTATTTGGAAATCGATCTGAATATAGATGTATATATAAGTAAATATGTTGGTTATTTGTCATCTAATTGTATGTTATACTGTGTCTTATATATGCATGGTCTTGTTAGAAAGTAACCAAAGGCAAGGCAAACAAAATGAGCTCTAACTATAATTTTGAAAACCTGAAGAAGCCAACTAGGGTGACCAGAAGTCAATTTATTTTGTCTCACACGTTGTCAAGAGTTTAAGGATCCTGTCTGGTCTACTAGAAGGTGCACATTCATGGTGTCTACCTGCCACACTTACATTCTTAAGTTTTTCAAATTAGCAGTTACATCCAGACTTCAGTTACCCAGATTACATATCATCATGTTTTGACTGACAACTTTGAGTCTTACAGTAGTGTTAAAGCAATAGACAGTCACTAGAAAAACATACTGCAAATTTAGGGTTTTTTTCCCCCAAGTCCCTGTAAATGGTACAGACAATCCTCCTTTGAGCACCTGGACAGCAGCGTCCAGCCACAGCTCCCAGTGAGCCATTCTTCCCCAGGGCCTACAGCCAATACTTGGCAGTGCTGTATGCGGCTAAGCTATGATGTTCAATAGGCTTGGAATATTCATCGCATTTGCGACTTATAGCAGTTTCTACTTATGCAAGGTTGATCAGGATATAAACTTGACAGTGAGTCAAGGGGCATTTTTAATTTATCATTGTCTGCACATTACACCAGAAAGGGAAAAGACAGAGAGAAGAATCAAGAAAAAGTAAGATACGTTCTTCAGTGCAGTGCCCTTGGTGGGCACTCAGGAAATGGGTTGAGTGGATGGAGTTCCCAGCTGATGTCTGGTTCTGTTGTTACTCCTCAGCACCCATGCACTGTGGGGTGAGAGGCAGTACTGCACAACGTGGCTTCAAGTAAGGCCTGCTCTTTTCAAAAAAGAAAAAGAATTCTACTCAGTGAGTTCCATTAAAGCGAGTTAAGGGATTAATATATTTTAGAAAGATCTGCAGCCAAGAGATTCAAACCAAAAGCATTTACTGCTTTACTCTCCATCAAGCAGAAAATTCAATTAACTACCACACACCTGGTCCCCTGAGCATTCTGGCCAACTCAGGCTGTGTAGCATTTATTAAAAGTATTTGTGTTCTGCCTAAGGTTCCAAGTGGATCTGTGAAGGAGATGAAGGAAACTGTGGTGCACTTGCAGGAGGGACTGGTTGTGCAGGCATGTGAAGAGGGTACGAATATCTGTCTCCCTTACTGCTACCTCCTCTCTTCCATCAGATGTGCACACTGGCTATTGTCACTGGCAGCAACCGGTACTAATGTGCCAGCACACTTCCTAAAATAGATTTATTTCATTGTATTTAAGTTAGTGGGCCCTCTCCCCCTGAGTTTGGTACTATTATAGTTTTCACTTACAAACGACAGGCTAAATGATTTACTACTCATGAACACAAAATCCCATCCTGGGCTGTCTGAGCCCCTTACCACTCCCGTCTCTCCATTTCTGAAGCTGCAGGGTTGGCATAGCCATCTGCAGCTGTGCTCTCCCCTGCAGAAGTCTGCTTCAGTGACACTGCATGGATAACGATGGTGCCTCCCACGAAGATCTTAAAGGAGAAATATAAATGTAAATTTTGCTCATTAAAACCATAATTAATTTATTGAGAGTGAATTGTTATTATTTCAGGGACGAATGCATATCAGAATATGCTGATTATTTTAATGAAGCAAGAGCCTCTTCTGGGATACTTCCAGGGTATTGTTTGCAGGCAGGTCACTGCAGATTTTCTGAGGGGGAAATAAAAGGATTGCTGCTCATTTTCAAGTTTTGCTTTATTAAAAATGCAAAAAGAATTAAATATGTGCTGTATAATGTGTTTGGAGTGAGGCTAAGACGATATCTTTGGTTAGAAAATGGCCCAACAGCCTCTCTTAAACCCACCAATCCCCCCAGGAGTTGTTTCTTGTACCACAGTCGTGTGCATCAGAGGTAACTTGTATAGTTGTGGCACCCAGTCCATGTCCCCACTGTAACTGTCAGTATTGCAGTGTGGAATGTTCGTTCAGTTCTTTCCATATACCACATCTTCAAAGTCAGCTACATTGGTCTTAAGAGAAGGTATCATCCAGGCCAATTCCTTCCGAATGCTCTACCTGATTACCTTTTAGTTGGCCCCTGTGTTTCTTTCTGGTTGTGTTTGCCCCCCTCCCTACATTTTGGAAGTACATCTCCAATCCATTCCCGATCTTCTGTATCAGAGTCCTCTTCCCTCGGTTCCCATCACCTCCCAGGCTCTGTGCTATAGTTATAATTCTGTCAGTGGGTAAGGTAAGCGATGCCTCTGCTTGTATGGTAAACGACATAGAAAAATCAAGTGTAAGCGCATAAAGTGAATGAACAGAGCAATGTGGATAGAAGATGGAACTGGGCATGGTGTCTGCCACAGGGAGACTCAGACAGTCACACCATGGCAGAAACAGTAGCAAGTGCTCATTAAGCCTGGGGCCAAGGAGCCTGTGTGATTGGAGCTTTTCCTGTGGAATAGGAGTGACTTGAATTAAAGTCACAGAGGAGACAATGATAACTGCGCACTACAGAAGTCACAGCTTAGATCGTAGCAGTACTTAGGGAGTCACTGGAGCTGCTAAAGAGTGGGTTCTCCTCGAATGGAGACAGCTAGCCACACATCTCTTCACTTTTAAAACTTTTGTGTCTTTACTGATTAGGTATGACCCAAGTGGTCTCTAAATCTCAGGTAGAGATGAAAGGGTTGAGGGGATGTAAAGGATGTTTACTTACGTCTTAAAATCCAGGCCCTTGCATTAGCACAATAAGCAATGCCAGGCCTCCCTTCACCCAGCACTTCACACATGCCTTTGTAATCCACCCTTCTCCCAGGGACCACCAGGTAGGCAAAGTATTAAGAAGCCAGCTGAGAAGTGGACCCCCATAGGGAGCAGACTAAGGACAAGTACTCAACAGCATTGACCTAGCACGCTGGCACTTGCTCGTAAACAGATCAGAAATTAGAACTCCTGTGCAGACATCTGTCATGTCTAAAAAATTACCCTCGCTGCAATTCTCATGACAATGTGCACGTTGTATAAGGACCTTTACGAAGCCCCCTCACACCTCTGGCACATTCCAGTGTAGACCGAGAGTTTCCTTAACAGCCTGTGGAACTGAATGGGTTCCTTCCTTGTTTCCTAACTGCCAATCAACTCGTTTTGAGCTGTCGTGTACTGCAAGACATTATCTGTGAATTAGCTTCTCAGACCGTCTCTAACGGGGGACACTGATGGTGTAAGTGGCTGGTGGCTTTCTCGGTGACCTGTCCTCAGTGTGTGCATCTGTCATCAGGAAGGAAACCCCGTGGCTGAGCTGCTCCCCTTAAGCTTAGAGCCCTCTTAACAAAGATCCTGCCGCTATCCTGTTAGAAGTAGGGGAGACCTTAGTTTATGAACCTGATGGACACACCCGTATCTTCTCCCACGTGGTACTTACGTGGCCCCTATCCTTTTCATCTAGGCCAGCACTATTCCTATCACATGGTAAACCCTAGATTTAGAAGAATGGGCTAATGAGCCTTGTTTTTCTAGAGTTTACCAGTATAGTTTCTCAAGGACAAACTCACATCTTAAATGACAGTTCTTAAGAACCCCAGAAAACACTTTTCCCACCTGCTTGAAGTCTCCGGTATCAGTAGCACAGAAGGGAGAAGACTCTGTTTCTTCTTAAGCTTCCCGCAGAAGGGAAGACTGACTTTTCCTGATGAAGTGAACTGAGAGCTCGTGTTGGGTGCTGCAAGTCTGTATCTCTACCCGTGTGGCTACTGGAAGGTTGTGTATCCAAAGCAGGCTTGCCAGGTTGCGTGCCACCTCACAGCACAGGGACAGAGCAATGTGTGTGTGTGTGTGTGTGTGTGTGTGTGTGTGTGTGCCACGTTCCCCATGCTTCACAGAGCAGCGTGTGTGTCTGTGTGTCTGTGTGTGTAGGCCGCGTTCGCCACACTTCTGCACATTTTGATGTGAATAAGCACTTAACTGCATAGGTCAGAACATGGCCAGGAGAGCACCCACCAGGTGTGAAATTCTAGGTAACAAAATAGAAGGAAGAGGAGGCCTAAAGAGAGCAGAAAGGATATGAAGCCTGTTTCCTCTTATTCTCTGCATTTTTCCTGTTTCCTCTCCAGGAAGTTTGCATAGGCCTCAATATCCCGGAGAGTCAACATGAGGGACTTATCTTCATTCTTGTCCCTGTGATGGCATTACCACTGTGTCAAAGGTCTCTCATTTTTTTTTTCAGATAGAACCCTTGGCAGTCCCTAAGCCCCAAAAGTGCTGTATTCCAGAAAAAAAAATATATAAAAGGAAAGAAATGCCTTATTTTCTCCACTGCTTCTCCTAGAGCTCCCGCAAACAGGGGTTCTGAGGAGTAGAGACCACTTCTTGCCACACACGGGTGTCAATGACAATAAGAATAAACCACATCAACAAGATATGAATTTTATTCAGCCAGCAGAGCTTGCTCAAGGGCAGATTCTTATAGCTCTCTCCTCGGCGTTGCTTTGGCCAGCAGCCTGGGAGCATCTTTTAATGTCATCAGTGCCTAATGACACCATTTTTAGGCTACTGTCAGTAGGATTTCTATAAGGAATCATACATTAGTAGAGAATATTTTAAGGAGGGTGTAGGCTGTTTTTTTCCACCCCTATCCCGCTTTGGGGCTAATTTTCCAAGGAAAGCTAAAGATGTTTACTAAGCATTTCTAGGAAATTTATCCACATTATGAGAATAGAAATTACAGGAACTCAATGCATTAGCAATGGCGAAAGTTTAATGGGCCTGGGAAAGGTATAAATTTAGGGAAATGTAAATTGCAGTAACAGGAGAGCCATCACTGCATGGCAGTTCTCTTGAGATTGTAGCATTTAGTGGCCATATGAATGAGTAAAGAATGTTGCCATTTGACATTGTCAGAAAAACAAAAAAGACAATGGTTAGGAATTGTCAGTGACTGTCAATCATGATTTTAGAATATGCAATCAACTCTATCATATATAACAACATTCCCCCTGGGAAATTTGGTTGTTTCTGAGACATCTGGGATATAGAAAGTCTTTCTGTTATCTCAGCTGGGCAAAGAACCAGTCAAACAATCTAGACCCTTGTGAGTTAGGTGTTTTCAGGTCACATCTGACCTGACCAGGCTTCCCAAACTTTATCATTTTGCACTGCTTTATGACCATTTAGCAGTTGTGGGGGTAACAATGGATCCTCAGCTTCAAGAGGAGAAAGCCATGGGATATTTTATTTCAAAAATGATATCTGCAGCTGATGACATGGCTCTGTGAAGTGAAAGTGCTTGCTGTGTAGGCGTGAGGACACAAGTGAGTCCCTAGAATTTCCTAAGAGGCAGATATGGCCATACATGCGCCTGTAAACCCAAGACTGTGAGGAACAGAGACAGGAGGATTGTTGTTGCATGCTCACCACTAGGCCAGCTCCAGGTCCAGTGAAGGACTCTGTTTAAAACAAATACAGATGAAGAGCGATAGAGAATGCCCTGTCATCTTCTGGCCTCCCCACATGCATTAGCATGCATGTATGCGCACATGCCCCACACACACTCATGACCCCCCACCACGCTCTCGTGCATGTGAGCACACAGACACACTCAAATGGTATCTACATATTAGATTTTTGCAAACCAGGAAGAACTCAATGTGTTGTTTGTATATGCGAAAAGAAAAGCATAATGAAAAGATCTCTATAAGATTCTATTAACTACGTTAACTAATTCGTATGTCAGTATTATAGAATATTAGGTTGCTTTGCAGAAATATATTTATTTTAAAAAGTAATCAATTAGCCCATCAATTGAGGTCTTTTACCATATCAGATCTAGTTTAGGCTACCTAGAGAAATGAGTGGTGCAAAAAAAAAATTATAGCTGCCCTGGCAGGAATGAGAAGACAATGAAAAAATCTTACTGTCGTTGATGCAGCTTTGTTGAAAAGATGAAACATTGATCACAAAGACGGCATTTTCTGGTCAGAATAATAATAATTTTAAGAATAATATTTATAACAATCAAACGCTGCAATTCTTCTTGACCACGTATAGCTTGCGGCTTTGAAACCATATTGACAAGGAAAAGCTGAAGAAACTCAGCCTGTTCTCTGGAACAAAGGATAATTGTAGTGACCTAATTGCAGCTTCTGTTATAAGAGCAGAATGATAGCAAAGCAAATTCTCCTCACTGTCAAAGAAAGCAGTGCAGAAGGTACTTTGTAATTTCTTTTAACAACAAGGTTGCTTCTCCTCCACGTCCCTCCCCTGGAAACCCTCCCTGACCTCCAGCTCTGTCACCACTAGAGGTAGCAAACTTCTTACCCCTCCCCACTCTGCTCTTTGCCCTCGCGAAACAGCAAGGAGAAATGTTGCCCCTAAACCTTCTTTGAACTGGGCAGACAGTCAAAACTGCGCCTAGCGACGTTAACCAGGCAGTCTGGGAAAGTACTGAAGTCCTAGAAAGGTGTAGAAGAGGAAGTGGGATGGGGGATCTCATTCAGTGGTATTTTACCTGAAGTCATAAAAGGCAAATGGGAGACTCAGAAAAGAAAAATAAGGGACTCGGATCACAATGTGTTCATATCACTGTTATGCGAAGCTCTTTGAAAAATCAAAAGGGAAAATGCCTGGTAATCTGATGGAAAAATCAGCCAACGATACGGACAGCTCACGGAAGAGGAAATGAAAATGGCCCCTAAATATATGAAAAGATACTCAGCATCGCATAATAAGAGTCGGGCTAATTAAAACCTCATGGAAACATGACTTCTCACCTGGCTTATCAAATTTCACAAAGTTCGACAGTGCTCTCTGATGATGAGACTAGAGACACATCTGTCCTCTTACAATGCAGGTGGTAATGCAAAATAAAGTAAATATGGGAGGAAGCTTATTGAAATCTAGAGAAAAGTATATGTGTGTTATTCTTTAACCCAGAAATCCTTCCAAAGCCATCTTCGTAAAATACGAACTGACTGTTGCACGAGGTTCTCCCCGTGGCAGCATTTGCTCAGGCATACTTACTGTCATGGCTCTTGACTTTATTTGCAAACTGAGGCTTTGTGGCAACCACAGAGCAAGTATGTTGTTACCATCTCTCTTAGAGTTCTGTGGTCATCAGCATTTTTAGCAATAAGGATGTTTAGAGAAAAGACTACTGTACACACAGTAGGCTACATCACAGTATAAGCCTAACTTTTATATGCACTGGAAAACGAAAGCCTTCATGAGTCACTTCACAGTGATATTTGGCATCCTCGCTTTTGTATAACAGAGAAGGATATGAATGTATAAACATGGATGCTTTCAAAAGTGTAGTTACACTGTTCTGGATAAGCAAGAGAGATAATGAAAGCTAGCTGCGCAAATTACTTTGTCCTATTTAATTTAGAAAAATAATACATTAAGGTTGGGAAGATGGCTTAGTAGGTAAGGTGCTTGCTGTACAAGTGTGAGGACCTGAGTTTAGATCCTTTGCACCCAAGCAAAAGCCTGGCCTGGCAGCATACAGCTGTGTCCTCAGCGCTAGTGTGGCAAGGCAAGGGGTGGGGTAAGAGGAGGTGGTCTCTGAAGCTGTGTCAACCAGTCTAATTAATCAGTGAGCTGCAGGTTCAGTAAAAAAACTAGGTCTCAAAGAATAATGTGCACATCTAGCCTTAAATGCTAGACCTAGGAGTCAGAGGCAGGTATTCTGAGTTCAAGGTCAACTTGATGTATATATAGTGTTCCAGGACTTCCAGGAGAGTTACATGATGAAACCCTGTCTCAAAAGTGGAGCATGGTACAAGAGGACATCCAACATCAACCTCCAAGTATACACTTCCCACACATGTACACACATGTGCACACCGGACAAACATATGCACATAGCTTACATATTTAGCAATAAAAGTCAAAGTAAAAGAAAGAATAATCTCCTGAAAATTAAAAGCAAACCAAGTTAAATAACCTAACTAAAACAAATTGGTACATAACCACTTAGGAAAAGTAACTGGGTAATGTTAGAAACAGTTTTGACTGTTCATAGTGCAATAGAAAATAGAGAATTTCTATCTCTATTTTAGAGAAAATAGAAAATATTTTCTAACAGAAAATAGAGCCAAGATAACACCATAAGCTTTAATAGCCTAGTGGTAATTGCTTCGGTCTAAATGTTTAAGCACACACCCCAACCCAACAACATTCCTGCATTGAAACCTAATTGACACAATATTAATAGGGGTAGGACTCTGGGTAATAAGGGAAAACCTTTCAAAACGAGATCAGTCCCCTTAGAAGACGCCCTGAGGCTGCTTTGCCTGTCTGTAAGGCACAGAACACAGTAAGAGGCCAGCAGTCTATGTCTGAGAACAGGATCCTCCCTTGACCCTGCTAGCACCCAGATCTCCAACACAAACCTGCATACATGTGGTTGATGAGCCACAGATTGAGACAGTGATGTGATCACTGTTATCTTAAATTATGCATATATTTAAAGTTTCATATGTTATAATGCAATAGTATATTATATATACATATAATAAAATCAATACAAATATAATGCAATTATATATACAAATACATAATTATATTAGTATAAAGAATCAAGATCTTCTATTTTAAAAAAGAATATGTAGGTTTTTATTTATAGTTAAGTAACATTTCTGCAATGTTAAATTTGGAACAGAATTATCAGTTAAAATATAATGATGTTTATAACTATGTGCTTCCAGACATAAAGGAAATCAAGAAGTAGATGCCTCACAAAACTAAAACTAGATCTACTATGATACATGATCATGTTCTGATGATCAAGTTGCATGCCACTCTTGGGTCTATACTCACAGGACTCTAAGTCAGCACGCATGGGGAGACACTTGCACACACATATTTATGACAGAACTACCCACAGTAACCAGGCAATGGAACTGGCTTAGATGTCCACCGTCACATTTATGAATAAAGTGTGTCATGTATTCATGTTGGACTTTTATTCAACCCTATGAAATCATGTCATTTGCAAGAAAACATATGAAATTGAGCTAATCATGTTAAATAAAATAAGTCAGGCCCAGAAAGACAGACATCACGTGCTCTCTCATGTATGTGTAAATAGGCTTCATAAAAGTGAAATACATATATACGTATATGACATGAATGTATAAGGTATTTGGGATGAGGAAAAGTTATAAGAAGTTAAAGGGAAAAAAGAAAAAGATTTGAAGGAAGAAAGAAAAATAAATACTATATCATCTTATATGGATGTTGTATATGTAAATACATGTATACATATATAATGTGGATCTCACTGCACTAAGAGTATTTCAGTAAAATCTAAATTTGTTGAGGGAAAGCTTCTATTATAGAAGAATTTGTGTGTGTGTGTGTGTATGCGTGTATGAGTGTGTATGAATGAGTGTGTGTATGTGTGTGAACATGTGTCTGTGTCAGTGTGTGTATGTGTGTGTGTGTGTGTCATGAAGACAGAGAAAGTCTATTTTCAGGGAGAAAGAAGACAAGAGAAAATGATGGGTGAGGAACAGAAACAAAACACAATGCTACACCAGTATGAAAATGTCCTAAGGAACTCGTTATTGTGTATGCTGGCTTTAGTAAAATAATAGTGATGAATAAAAAGAAATATACACTTCCCAGCTCTACTCCTACAAAACCCTTGTCAGCGAGCACGACTGAACCTAGATTGTGGGTTCATCCCCCATTCATTTCAGAAGAAAAGGGCACTTGGGGAACAACTTCTTCCAAATTAGAACGTGAGATTTGCTATGAACCTGAGGCTACTTACTTGTCAGATACCAGCAAAGAAGCTATCAAAAGTAAATGGGTCAAGACAAAAGGACAGAGCAACCGACACAGGGCCACCCCTGCTAACTCTGGGCAGCATGCGCAGCAAAGGGAGGAAGAAATGCACGTGATTAAAGCATTGTGTTCATGTATCAGGGGTTAAATAAAAGTTCACAATAATTTCACAACCCCTGTAATGGGCAACACAGAAAAGAAGCCTCTAATAACTCATTTCCCCCCCGGAAGTACCCAGGACACTAATGCCTTAATCTAGAAATCAGCAATTAAGGAAGGGAGGGAGGGAGGGANGAAAGAAAGAAAGAAAGAAAGAAAGAAAGAAAGAAAGAAAGAAAGAGAAAAGCATTTTTACTGATTTGCGTGCAGTGGGAGAGCTTCACTAAAATCAAAACTCCAACTTGTTGAGAGCAAGGTTTCTTTTTCTCCTTCCTTTCTTTCTTTCTTTTTATTTCTTTTGCTGTGTTGTGAAATAGAGCCTTTTTATTTATTTTTAATTATTTATTTTTTAAAAACTATGTTTTCTCATTTTACATATCCCAGTTCCCACTCCCTCCCCTCCTCCCGATCCCTTCGCCTTTCCCCCCATCCTGCCCTCCCCCATCCACTCCTCAGAGAGGGTAAAACTTCCTACGGGGAGTTAACAAAGTCTAGCACATTGCTTTGAGGAAGGACCAAGGCCCTCCCTACTATATGTACACTGAACAAGGTATCCCTCCAAAGAGAATGGATTCCAAAAAGCCGGTAAATCCTGGTCTCACTGCCAGTGGCCCCACAGGCAGTCTGCCTTAGCCACACTACTCTCACCCACATTCAGAGGACCTAGTTTGGTCCTATGCTGGTTCCCCCACTGTCAGACCAGAGTTGCTGAGCTCCCACTAGCTCAGGTCAGCTGTTTCAGTGGTATCCTCATCATGGTCTTGACCTCTTTGTTCATATTCTCACCTCTCCCACACGTTGACTGGACTTTGCGAGTCAAAAAAGATTTTCTTATAGAAGAATTCTAGATATATCTATAGATATAGATATAAAGTGGCCTTCCAAATGATGATTTTACAACCTGTTATGAAATAATTCAGCAGAACTCATTGCTGGTTAAATGAAAAAGTAATCACAGAACTTCCTGGTGGACTGCAGTTTGCTCTCTTGTAGGTAAAGTACACAAACAGGCACTGGATGCATTCTTAGACGATACAAGGCGAAGTGCATCGCTGGGATGCTATTACCCTGCAGCAACATTTTCATGAATTGACATGGTAACAATAGTGAGTTGTCTTATCTAATGAAAATAAAATTGATTTTGATATACAACTTACGTCCTATGGTAGTGGTAACCAGGAAAATTTCATGATATTAAAATATAGACTTTGAAGTACATACTGAGCAGGACTGTCTTCTGAGCAAGGTTATTGGGCGTTACAGGAGTGAATAAAATATTTCAATTAAATAAACAAGACAATTTGTTGGTGAGTCACTTATGAAAGGGAACTCTGGGTTATCAGCCAGCTTCTCAGCACACTGTTGTGCAAAGTGGAGCCATGAGTCTATGCTCAAGGAAAGACGACAGGCCAATAATTTGATCTGTCAAAAACAGCCTTGTATAGAAATCATATTTTTACGCACTTAAGAAATGCTACCCCAGCGCATTCTTCTTGAGGAAGACACACCTGTGGGTGTCAGGACTATGGGCCTTTATTAAGTTTTATTATCTTTGTAGATTAAATGTCAAGTTATTTGCTGTGTTGGTTTGAATGAGAATAGACCACATAGGTTCATCTGTTTGAATACTTGGTTTGAATACCAGTTGGTGGAACTGCTTGGAATATATTAGCAAGTATGGCCTTGTTGGAGGAGGTCTATCACTGGGAGAGTGTTTTGAGATTTCAAAAGCCAATATAGAAGTTAGCTCTCTCTCTCTCTTCTCTTCCTCTTCTTCCTGTCTCCCCATCCTGTTTCCTGTCTTTCCTCCTTCCCCCGTGTGTGTGTGTGTGTGTGTGTGTGTGTGTGCCCTGCTTCCCATGGACCAACTCTGAAACTCTAAGCAAACCTCCAATAAACTCTTCCTTTGAATTTCCTTGGCCATGATGCCTCGTCACAACAATGAAAATATACTGAGACATTTGCAAAGGTAGGGTCAAATGAGAATTACACAGAAATGTGCTTTTACAAGGTAGGCATGGATCAGCTACAAGAATGGATGGGCAGCATGAAGCAGGTCATAACACTGGGCTGTTTAGCTCTTAAGTAGCAGGATTCTTACGTGGAGGAGAGGAGATACAGATGAGATACAGATTCAACTGTCAGGGAGACTGCTGTTTATGGTTGAGAATGCTTAGGCCTCAGTGTGACAGAGCTGGACGTCGTTCTTCATGAGAGGAGCCCAGTGAAAGGTCCCAAAGTAAAATAGGATCATGACCTATTATGAAGCCTCTCCAGCCTCCCATTTCTGTATTCAGTCTCTCTGACACATACATTTTCCTGCCATTACCCGAGATGATGCACCCAAGGAAGCCCATCAACTCCCATGCTGCTTAGACCCAAACCGGAGCTATTTAAGCCTCCTTTCTCTACTCACAGGAAATGAACTAACACAGATAGTTCCTGTATTACTTACAAATATTGGTGCTGTACAAGAGTGTATAATCTGAGGCGTTGTTTTGTCAAATGTAAGTATCTTTTATAATAAAAGTTAAAAGTAAAAAAGAAGAATATTTAACTTTACCAACTTTTTTAATGTTGAACACATGCATTAGATAAATCTTATGTGTGCATAACCTTTACTGGATACATCTTCTTGTAGAGAGGAGGTATCCCAAACCAGCCAGTTTCTACACCATATTTATAGGCCAAGATTGAGTAAAGACTGTATATCTTTGCCCATTCATGGGTGTCCCTTCCTCTAATTAAAGAACCTAACAACATGTCCACAATTGATATCAAGATGACAAGTTTCTTCCAAAGCCAGGCCACATGGCCCTGTCCTTGTGGTCCCCAGGCATGATGGACCATTACCACTTTCTTTGTCACTGGATTGTAATCACTTCTACTATGTCTCTCCTGGAGATGAACCAGCGACCGAGTATGGCTTTGTTCTTCTTCCTAATACGCAGTGTAATTGCAACAGATACTGAATGCATAAACAGCCAAAAAAAATAGCAGAAAAGCTCACAAGACACACTGAAGTAGTTTGTAGTCCCATTAGGGGCAGAATGTCAAGAGTGAATCAATAAAAGGTGTTGATTCTCCTTTGTTTTTGTAGTCTTATTCCAACATGTGGAAATGGGGGACGTCCTCTAGTCAGAACAAAGAGCATGCTAGTGTGTAAACACAACACAAGGTGCAGACTGGTTTGTATAATCCACCCACTCCTCCTCTCCAAAAGGAAGCCATTTAGTGACCGTTATGAGCAGATTTTCCAAGGCTTATATAATACAAATGTGTTCAATGCTTACAAAATTGGTCCTGAAAAATACTATTGCATTTGTTCCCATTTGTAATTTTCAATTTTTATTGAAATGAAACAAACACACAGAAATTTTCACCGAAATCAATGGATTAAAGAACTTTATAGCTGTATATTTCTGACAAATGCAGAGTTTACTGAAGCTACATGGTGCAGAGAAGACAAAAGAGTGAGGCCACTGTGGGACTATAACCGACAAACTTAGTCCTCTATGACAATTAAAGAGAGATCTTTTACTAATGGAAACTGAGTACTCTTGGTAGAAGAAGTTGAGCTGAAGGAACAAAACACAACTTCAATGAACAATAATTTGTCAAAACCGAGACACTTATCTTAAATAAATATAAAAATTCCAAAACACGTAATATACAAAGGTTATATTAAGATGCAATTCTAGAAGCAACCACATTATGACTTTTCCATATATCCTGCCAAACAGTTCCATGCAGGAATGTCAGTGTATAATTTACAAATATCACATATTCCTGTATGGTTACCTCCACTGGCTTCTCACCTCCCTTTAGAATAGGAATAACGTTATGTTGGGATAGTGATCTCCTGCTAGTGACACTCCTTTGGAAGGCTGTAAAACCTTTCAGGGGTGGAGCTTTGCTGAAATAAATAGTTCTATGACTAATTAAATGTATTTCATAGACTACAAATGTTTGAAATTTAAATTAGAATGTATGCTAAAGCATCATTTTGAGTGACACAAGAATAATAGTTTAAAGTCACCAGTAACTTCAATTATACGTGCTTTCCTGAGATAATTCCCTTCCCCACTTTGCTGTGTTACTGCCCTGGGATTTATTTTCTGTGGTCTTGGATTTGTCAATTGTCCTGCTCCTACATGAGCTTTTGCTTACCCCAGTGCTTCGTTTGGTTTAATGAGTCTAGACTTATCTTCACCTCTTCACCTTCCTTACCCCTCCTGTTTCTCCCTACTTTGTCTCCTTGAAGACTACTCACAGGGCAGTCAGCTCTCCCAAACCATTAACCCCCATTTTGAAGTTGGGTCCGCACATAAACACAGTTCTAGGCCCTTCCCTATCCTCTTTTACTTAATAAATTCACACTGACTATGCTCCTGCAGACTTTCTTCCTTACTTCAGGGAAATATGTGCCTGGCTAAAAATATGTTTTATTAGCTCTTGGCATCACCCCTATTTTAGTCTCAATTTTACTGTAAAGCGTGGGACTGTAGCCACTTCACTCTGTTAGGGATTCATTTTCTTCCCGCTGCTCGGCCATGTGATGTTTTGGTGAATAGTGAGCTAGCTATGCTGTCATTCAGTCGTCTGCAGTACCCTGGAGATCCCCAGTCTGACTGAGAATGCAGAGGACACGCTCTTTGAGGAAACCGTTAGCGCAGCCTTCTCGGGAACAGATTAAAGTGGTGGGCTGGCTAGTTTCATGCCAGCTTGACCAAAGCTAGAGTCATTTTGGAAGAGGAAACCTTAATTAAGAAAATGCCCCAACAGGTGGCCTGTGGGTAAGCCTGTGCTCCATTTTCTTAAATGCTGTTTGATACGGAAAGGTTCAGATCACTGCGGGCTCGTAGTCTTGGGTATGTAAGAAAGCAAATGGCCAAGCTATGAGGAGCTAACCAGTAAGCAACACTCTCACCACGGCCTCTACTTCAGTTCCTGCCTCCAGGTCCCTGCCTTGGCTTCCCTAGATGATGGACTATAAGCAGTACAATGGAATAAACAAAACAAAACAAAACCGGTTTTCCCCGTATCGCTTTGGGTCATGGTGTTTGATCACAGCAGTAGAAACCCTAACTAAGACAAGTGAGATATGGCGACATACCAACACCTCTTTGAATAAATCAGGCTGCCATAGTCCAAGAAAACTCCCTGCAGTTGTGGAATTTGTCCACATCTTCATTGTCAGTGCGGCAGCCACTGACTGTATCTAGCTAATAATCACTTGAATGAACTTAATAGACTAAAAAAGTTTTATTTTAATTAATTCAAGTTTAAATTTATAGAGCCACGCACAGCAGATCTAGGCAATATAAAGCATGAACACTACACACCATAGCCAAGGAAATGGAAATTAAAAGGGACAATCAAGAAATATAATGGGAAGGAGGTGAACTGCTGCCTTCAACGTGGGAAAAGAGATGTTCCAATCATTCTAAGTTAGTGTGCTCAGGACAATGGGAAGGGGGTGGCACCATGTAATGAAAAGGTTGCTAGGTGATTCTGAAATTTGAGGACGTTAACAGGTTGAGTTTCCAGTGGTCAGGAGACTCCCAAGGAGAAACAACTAGAAACAATTAGAATTCTCAGACTGCACGGGGTGGAGGTGAGTCACAGCAAGACATATGAACTGGTTTCCTTTGACATGGTCTTGAGAGAGTCCCCTCTGCTCTAATGTAACCCCTTTCAAAGACTGCCTCGTCCTCCCCCACCTGGAGAGACCCTGAAATACGGCCTAATAATGATGGTGTAGAGAAATGACTGCTTTACCTACTGACTGATTAATATGGAATTAGTTCCTGCCACCCTCGGTAGTGCAGAGGAGATCGAGGAAGAATTGGTTTTGTTTTAGCAAAGAAAAATACAAGATCCCATGCTACTTGTCATGCATGGAGAACCTTTTCATCTATGAGTCTCTACATACTTAGGAAGCTTAACTAATTTGAAAACCTCAAAGAAAGAGAGACATGAAATAAGAAAGTCAGATCCTGGTGTTCTATCTCTGCTATTTTAGAAAAATCGGGCTTGGCATTTTCCTATTCCATTAATGCACATGTGCAGCCCCACACAGCGGCCAGGAGGTATTAATCTTTCTACTGACGATTTCTCTCAAGGCATCACAGTTATGAGAGAGAGGGAACATACAGAATCACACCCTTGGACTTTCCTGGTGTCTTTTTACCTTATTTACAATGGAAATCCATCCCTATCCTTTAATACAGGAAGTATTCTCTGGTAAACCAGCCCGCACCATTCCTTGGAAAATGATAAATCTTGGCATAATGCCCACTTTAGGCTGAAACTCAAATTTCATTAGAGCAGACTGTCTTCTTTATAAAAAATTAACCAAAACAAACATCCATGAATCTGGAACATGCATGCCTTGAAAGGGGACAGGAAAAGCACTTTAATGGGCACCCTACTGTGTAATCTTTTCATCTTAATTCAGAATTCCTTAGAGATACAAACTGACTTATGAAAAAATATAAATCCTTCCAATTTTTTTATATGTCAGGTACGTTTTTAGCTTAGTCCAAACAGGTATGCAGTAATGTTTCCTGGTATTTCTTTTCATTCGTTGTGACCCCGAGGTAGGTGCTGCTTTTCTATCCAGTGCTTCTTTCTAACTGTTTTATTTTGTAGCTTCTTTCTCTTCTCTTGCCCAATTTCTTCTCCATTCTACTGAAATAAAAAAAAAAACCTAAAATACAAACACTGTCCTGTCTCAAGAAAAAAACAAAATACTTTGAAAGACCATGCCTTCTAACAATTTTGACAAAGGGTTTGATGTCTGGAAAGTGAAAATAGCTGCTCCATACAAAAACAACTGTATTTGTCTGAAGAGAAGTTGCTGGGGACTTCGGATCTGTTTATAACTGGTCCAGGGCTTCTGTCGGTGTCTCTAGGCAAACATAGACCTTTCACTGCTAGGCATAGCCTCTTACCGTCTCTGAGTTATGCATGGATTTCAATTTTGTCCCCATCCTTCCTTGAAGATCTCTTTAGATGCACGAGTCAGGATCATCTTACTCTCGCATCCCATACATCCTACATCTTATATTCTCAAGGGTGAAAGGTAAAAGGTCCTCCGAACCCCATGCACATCATGGGTGTTGAATAGGACATCTGAGTGAGCTTCCCATCGTAGTGCACTAGTTGAAGGCCTCTGGATTCGTTCTTACAGTTCAGGTGGGTAGAGAATCCACCTAAATACATGTTCTGTTCCATCCCCAGTCTCCGCATATTGTCACTGGCTACCAGTAACATTCAGTACTAGCACTTAAAGCTTTAGGGCTATGGAGTTCTGCCAGTAATGACGTTTAATTTACTTATATGTGCCAATTCATCTCTGTCACAAGCCTATTAATTTCTTCATTATTTTACTGTCCCTAGCCCTTGCACAATGAGCCACAATGATCGCCATTTGTGTAACAACAAAAAAAAATATGGAGTCTCTTATAAATCACCTTCAAATCTGCTGCTTTTAGTGACCAGACAGTCTCTGTATTTCTTTTTCATATTTAAATCAATTTTTTCAAACTCTTCTTTAGAAGAATACACTGAAACTCTGGAGTGCTGAAGAGTGATGTCATAGCTAAAGTGTAGGATTCTGATAGGCTCTTTCCCACAGAGCCTTGTCCCAAGAAAGACTTTCACGGCACCTCTTCCAAGGCGCCACAAGCACAGCTCCTTTATAGGGAGGGACTGCTGTCAGCCCCTCGTCAGTCACAGATGTGTTAGGATACCTATAGCATGGCTATCAAAGTGAAGACCGACAAATAAAGGTCATGGATTTAAAATTAATCCTCTCATGCTTTTGGCATTTCTGCATGGCGTGGCGTGATCTTGAAGACACAGGAAGGTGACAGCTAAGCCGTTAGCAAGAGTTAACAGAGATTTGGGAGACTTTCTTTGTATTAGCATCTGAAAGTCGCATTAGCTACCTCTCTCTTCTCTGTTTTTCAGGATTGGAGGCAAACACCAGGAGCTAAGGGAAAAGCAAGCAGGAGGTCTTGTCGATTATGCCGCTGGAGGCATGGGGCCAGTGTATGACATCGAAGATGAGGAAATGGACCCCAATTATGCCAGAGTGAACCACTTTCGGGAGCCCTGCACATCAGCAAATGTCTTTAGATCGCCATCTCCCCCTCGAGCTGGACCACTTGCTTATCCTCGGGATGGATGTCCGCTGTCTCCAGACAGAGACCACTTAGAGGGTCTCTATGCCAAGGTCAACAAGCCATATCATCCTCCAGCCCTGGCTGACAGGTAATGCTAGTGAAAGATGGTTGCAGTTTTAACTCAGTAAGTTTCAAATCATCTCTACTGCTGAAGCAAATAAAAGCGCATCCTTCAATCTATTAAAACTAAAATGACATGGTGCCCTAGACAAGTGTTCCACTTTGACCTACCATCAAGCTATCAGGCATCAAAAATAAAAATAAAGCCATAACTAGCTATAAGGTGGCGTGGATGGACAGTAGCAGCAGAGTCATGGTACCACAGGGAACAATCCTTGCAGGACTACAGGGCAGAGAACTAATGATGAAGACTTTGAAGGCATATTGTCTTTTGTCCTAAGAGCCCTGTTATAAGACACTTATTCAAGAAGATGGCATGAAACATGGAGGTGAGGAGTCAGAAAGGGAAAATGGCTTCCAAGTAGGCATAATTGGGGTGAGATTATGGATAGCTACCATAGTGCAGGAGACTTTGAAAAATAAGATTGGGATTTTTCTAATCGAGGAAAACTAAACTGCCTGGCAGAGGTGGAAAATGAGATAATCTTGGTCCTAGGAGTTGGATGAAGCAGAGAAAGATAGGATGTGACCTGTAGACTTAGGAGCAAGGGAAAGAGGATACTGGGAACATCTGTCTGGAGCAAGTAAGGAGCAAGATGATTCCAACTGCACCTCTTTCCCAAAGAAGAATGTCCTGTCAGGGAAAGGATGTCAGGGAAAAGAACTTCGGTATGTATGCATTGTCATGTAACCTAGGAGTCCCACAGACCAGGAATGAGTTGATAGACCTTGCTCTAATTTGACTGCTGCTGTTTGAAATCTGTAGGGAGGAAATGAAGAGGATGGTGCAAGAAGCTCTCATGCTAGATGAAAGAAAAAAAGATTCATTTTCCAGATCTCCTAGGGTTCTGACGACCACCGGGACCCTAGCAGTAGCCAGCTTTTGTGTGATAGCATGATATATCGCATATGTTTACCGTTTACACATTTCCCCAGCTGGTTGATATTATGCACTTTCAATTAGGTTAGGGAGAGGAAGGGAAATCACGGCATTTTATGCAGACTGTAAAGTGTAGCTTCACAAGACTGATTACCTTTCAGAACCTTTCCAATAACCAAGTGGGAAGCGAGGAGCAATTTTTAATCCTTACTGTCAAGCTTCCAGGTTGATGATATTAAAGAAAGATGGTCAAGTTTTTCGTTAAGACAAAATGAAAATATAAATTCCTATGACTGTGTGATGCGGCCATCATAAGTAAATTGCTAATTCCAAGGATTGATTAAGAGTTGGCCTTTTTCTCTCCAGTCTTCGCATAGGGTTGAATTTTATTGTGTAAATAATAATGCTATACTAGAGTCTCTTCTAGGCTACAGCATAGTCAATCTTCCTTTCCCCCAGTCAGAAGGGCTTCGTAGCAATCCTCTCTGCATATATACGATAGAACAGCAACACATGAAGACTGTATTCCTCAAACCTTCCCAAGCTGGTGTGGTCCAGTGCTAGTTCAATGGGAATAAATGTGAGACATTGTAAAAGAAGAGATTATACCAAACCCACAAGCAGAATTAACCCCCAGAAATAGATTTTTCTTTTAGTGTAGTCTTTTTTCCCAATGATGTGTTAATATGCACTGTTGACATCCAAGAATACTATACAACCAGAACTCATCATACCCAGAATATTTGCCACTAAAGTTTATTTTACCCATACTTTGCTAAGACTCTGTATTGTTCAGATTCTTTCATCTGTGACAAAAAATCCATGAGACAAACAACCCAAAAGCAGAAATCTTTGTTTGTATGCAGTTTTCTAGGTCTCGGTACGTGCCATGGCCACTCAGCCAAGTTGTTTTGAGAAATGTTTGGGGGCAAAGGTACTCTTCTAGTGACAGAAGGAAGCAGAAAGGACCAGGCCCTTCAAAGTCCTGCCCTTCCTGGTGGTTACTATTGGTTGTGAACTAGACAAGGTCTAGAATCTGAACATATCTGTGAGGGAGTCTATATTAGGCTGACTAAGGTAAAGACCCATGCTAGAGTAGGCATCAGCAAGTATTTCATGAGTCAGAATTCCATACTAGTTTAAAAGGGAGGGGCAAGCCAAACAATAGGGTTTATTTGGCTTCCTGATAATGTGATCAACTGCTTTGATTTCTGTTCTCGTAATTTCTCCATCATGATAGGCTGACTGCACCCTCAAACTGTTAACTAGAATAAACTTTCCCCACTGAAGTTGCTTCTTGCCAGGTATTTGCTCACAGTGAGGGGAAGAATAACAAATGTTCCCCCAGACCCTTACTTCCTCAAACCTGGCTCCACTTCTGAATATCTATGACTTTATCATCAGATCAACCCACTGACAAGGTTGCCATCTCTCTGTGACCTCAGCCAGAAACACTGTTGCTCTGAAACCAAACCTTCAATACTGAATCCACAGGGGACATTTTTAGTTCTAAACTGTAGCACACATGTGGATACACTGTTGCCCATGTAGTAAACCAGGAAAAGAAACTCATTGCATAATGTTAAAGACAGCAACTATAAAATGCTGCCAAAAATGATTTCTTTACTGGCAAGCCCAGGGTTCTGTATGAGTAACGGAGTCTTCACTTTGGCTCTGGCCTCTTTGTGTCAATAAGTGCTCCAAATCTGCCTTTTACAGAGCCTTAGGTAGCTGTTAAATTTTTGGATAGCAGATCAAAAAGTAACTCTTTTTACCCAGAATTGTCTTGATTCTGCTCTTGTCTTTAATTATATTTAAACTCTGCTCTGTTCCTTTCTTTTGAAGTCTTAAAGCAAGCAATTTTGCCTTGATGCATAGTAAGCACTACATAATGGTAGTTATTATCATCATGATTACTATTATGACCACTCATACTGTCTGATAGCAATGAAATTCTGGGCCTACGTACATATAAGACAGTTGTCCAAGCAATGTCTCCAAGCAGATACCTTATTTCATGAGTTCTAAGCCTACCTTATTTTAAAGTAAAGGATATATCACTTTCTGACCCATTGGTTCAATCATTCTTCTTTCAGTAAGCATTCATTTGTCACTTACTATGTCCTAGATACTGTAGAAAATTCCAGGGAAGATGGGAAGATGATCCTGACATATAAATGAGGACTAGAGGAGGTCCTTTTATATCCAGTAGAAATCCAGTGGAAATGGAGAGTTGTAATATCCTGTAATTAAAAATGAAAGCTTTTCTTTTTTTGTTTGGCCTATATGCAGAAGGTATCCTAAAGCAAGTGATAGTAGAGCTGGCTTTGGGAGGAGATTCTTAAGCATTAACAATAAGATAACTGTTTTCCATTACAAAGTAGTCGAATGTGAACAAGGATCGGGTTGCTAGAAAGAACATGTATTTAAGGAAGTCCAGAAATACCCAGAACATAGCTTGCAGGGAAGAAGGAAAGTGAAGGGAACAAGTCTGCACAGCACATTGAAGTCACGTGTCCATCAAGAGGTCACATGTTGATAGTTATTGGTTGATAGTAGCTGCCTAGAAGTCTGTAGGCAGAGCATCTCACAGCTGTCTAACCCAGAATCCAGAAATCTGGGTGGCAGCCTGTGTACAGTGGAGACTGATGTGTGTCCCAGTCCTGTGACCACTGTCCATAATTGTGTCCACTGAGGTCAAAAGAATGAAACCTACAAAGAGAAAGTGGCCACTAAAAGGCCATTGGTTAACTTAGAGAGTGCAATGTCAGAAGCTTAGTAGGAGGCCAGGAAACTTACAGTGAGCTTTGAGGAGGAGGTGAGGATGGAGAACCTAATGAGAAAGCAGAGTGGTGGGCGGGAAAGGGTATCTCTGAAGTCACGTCTAGCACGCTGCTTCAGAGAGAGCTAACAAAGTCACCTCGTGGTAATGCTGCAGAAAACGAGGCTCAGGGAATGGGAGTAACTGGCCCAAGATTAGGATTTAATTCTTCACCGCTCTGTATTCTTCCCCTCACCCACCCTGTCACTCAGGCACAACTTCTCCCTTCCTAGTGCAGTGTGCAGATAAAGGGGCTCAGTTTCGGGTTCTGAACATGTTAAAGGTATGTTAAACCATGACTTCTGGAATGGGGCTGATCTCTGTCTGGTTCTCTTCTGGATTACAACCGCATGGACTTCAGTAAGATGACTTTCCCAAGATGCCATGTCTCATCCTCATGCAAGCAATGCAGCAAATACTTGTGGAGCATCCAGGAAGTTCCAGGACTGAGCATCAGTCCTGAGTTCAACGGAGACTGAGGGAAAATGGCACATCCCCCTTACAGAGGGTTGCTGTACGTTAAAAGATACATAGATCTTAACAAAGACCGTGGTAGGCACGTGGTAGTGACCACAGCTGGGCTGTTGAACTGGTACGTGGGGACGAACAAGGGAAGGTCAAAGTGACAGGAAGTGTGGTATGTGAGAGCAGGGCTTCTTCAGCTCCACTCACAACTCTTTGACACCCAAGATTCTTATGAGACGCCTAAGCATATAAGTAATAAAATACATATACAAGTTAAACACCTACTGATAATAGATCATAAATACGTTTCTTTTAAGATGGTTTTTATGTATAATTTTACCCGGCATTAAAAATTAAAGCAGATTTGCATACTAATGAGATGCATGCTCATTTATTTTACATAAAAAATTCAATCATGGCTGAATATTTGATGCTATAGGACATAAACCATCTTCAGCGTTTTTCAGAATTGATCAATACTTTGATTTTATAATTGCCAATGCTAAGAACACCACTTCACATAAATAGAACAAAATGACAGGGCTTAGGGCCCCTGCTGGAAATTCTATCCTCATCCTAGGCCAGAATTCATATAATGTTTGTTCTCTGTGAAATCCAAGCCAGCAACTCTAACATCAATCTTTCAAATCAAACATTCTAACAAAATACAGTTGAAAGACACATGAAATTGATATTTACTTGCTGAGAACTGGTGGTAGGAAAACATTAAAAGCCTGAGCTTTCCATAGTCATGTAGGTAGAGTAAAAATATTGCAGCCCATAACATACAGCCGTCTTAAATCTGAGCCAAGGTATAGTGTTCAAAACTGTTTATGTTGTATGTTCAGGGCCAAGGCTGAAGTGAAGGTGAGGGATACGGCATGGGTGAGTGCTGCCAAAAACACCATGAATTGATTATGTGGTAATCATGCATCCAGAGACCTTTTACTGTTGCCAAAATTTTTGCAACCTTTATATTCATTTATAACCTCTTATGGGGTTATGACTCACAGTGTAAGATACTGGTTATTAGCGGAAACAGAAAGAAAAGACTCAACGGCAAGAGATAAAGTAGAAAGGTCCAAGAGCTGAGCAAAAAAGAGGTGGGGTGACTGACGCTTGGTCAGCAGAATGAGGCATTACACTCATCATGAGTGAGATTGGGGACAGCTGTGGGAGAAAGAGCTGGCTGAGGGTTTATACCTGGGGTACAATCCTAGGGGACAGCTGTGGGAGAAGGACCTGGCTGAGGGTTTATACCTGGGGTACAATCCTAGGGGACAGCTGTGGGAGAA
>LOEQ01000982.1:88241-100319 GCA_001685075.1 Bramus lutescens | reverse complement strand
TTGTCATGAAAAGCCCTAAGTTATTAAAACATTAAATGCCATATTCTGTAGTCCGCTGATCTACTGCAAGCCTCTTAGGACCTGTGGTTTGCATTCATCTATTAGGCTAAGCCACATACCTTTTCATTACACAATCTTTGCTGATGCTAAAGACAGATTTCAAAGTGCCCTCTTTACAATTTCTGGATTTAATGCAATGTGTAATCAAGAATAGGCCATTGTTAGGTCAATTACTTTCCTGTATTTATCTTTTCAAACAATAAATAATCAGTGAGATGGAAGGGGGCAGTAAGAGAATTTTAATGCTAGTACTCATAAATATCCACCATCTTAAAGAGACGTTTTAATATTTATATGTGGTGGAATGCCCTCCCCTCTAGAGAGAGCTTGGCTGAGGGCTGATAGGAATCCATGCAGTATTCCTGAGTCATGGCTCTGTACAGGCTCACAGGCAATTCTGAGCAAGCCTGGGGATGTGCCCAATAGTCAATCTCTCAGTTCCCAAATTACCAATACCTGTGTGTACACACCTAAGAAGGAAACTTTTTGGTACATACTCAGTAGGCTTTCTATGTCAAGTTTAGTATGTTCAGGTTATACGCACTTGGCACTAGGAGCCAAAAAAGCACAGTTGTGTTCTGGAGAACATTAGGCTTAACTTCAGGCATGAAGCGAGAACAGCTCCAAGGCACGCGCACTCTGAGATCCCTGAAAGCATGCTGTAGGTGTAGTGAGCGTGGTATCAATGGAACTTCTATCCATGGTTACTTACTTTTCACTTATAGAGCCAGGACATGGACAAGTGCTGGCAGGGAAGGGGAACCTATGTACAAGAGAGGATGCAGGAGGCTGAACATATAGAGATTCTGAAGCCAAAACTTATTTGGGGGAACGGATTCTGTTACCCAGCATTGTTGCATAACTTTAGACAAATCACTTACCTTGTTTCTCGATTTCCATGTCTAGAGATGGGCCTAAGCACAGTACCTACAAGAGAATGCTGTTCCTAGAATTTACACGTGTTTGCATATACAAGTAGGGTACATCATTGTGTAGTGAGTAAGCAGCATCTTTCTATGTAGTAATTCCTGAGAATTTATACCATTCTGTGAATAGAATTAAAATTACTATTTATTCCATAGGCGCTAGCACCGTGACAGGTGCATATAATTACAGCACTTGGAAGGCTGAGGTACAAAGATGATGAATGGGGTCCCTTGGGGCTCCATAGCAAGACATTTACATAAAAATGCTGTTTGTTAATTCCCTTGTTGGTCCTTAATAGTGAACTCAACTTGGGAGGAGAAGTATATTTTGCCTTTCACTGTTTTTTTTTCCAGTGTTTGTAACTTGTATAATTCCAGCAAAGTATCCAAGAGGGAGTTGATATTGGCTCTAATATCAACTAATTGATATTGGGTGCAGATCAGTACAACTGCTTCAGCAGTCAGGATGCAGAGCCACTTCCATCAGCGCAAAGAGATCGCTCACATTCCCCTTCATAGATACCCTTCCTCCATCCCTGCCTCTCCCAATCTCTTTCATATCCCTGTAAGTGTGCCATAAGTAGCATAGTTCAAAAGTAGAATTAGGAAAACGGAGAATAAGACCTTCTGAGATTGATTTTTTTTCAAACACTATAAGGCTCTTGAATCCACCCATGTCATTGTCACTATCAAAGAAGTTCTTTGTGTTGTTGGGTAGTAGTCCATGGTACAAATGTACTAAAATTAATATTGTAAGTATTAGAGAGATGGGAGAGATGGCTCTCTTCTGGATTTTATGTGAACACAAGCTCTATTTCTTCCATCCAACTCTGTATACCTTTTTTTTCTTGCCTTATTGCACAGGCTATAACCTCCAATACTATTTTGAATAGCAACGGAAACACTGAAGACTCTCGCTTTTTTTTTCTTTTTCAATCATATGGAGAAAGCATCCTGGCTTTCACCTTTGCAATATTAGCTACAGGGATTTTGTTGGTATCTTTATTATGTTGTGAAAATTCTCCTTAAATTCCTACCTTTCTGAGAGTTATCAAAAATCAGTGAGGTTTTACCAGGTGCCTTTTCTACTTCAACTTATATAATCTTGTGATTTCATTCTCTATTCATTCTCAGAGCACCAAACATAATTAAATGAATCCCACATAGTTTGGATATATAATTATTGTCATATTTTACTATTTGATAGTATTTTCACAAGACTTTTTGTATCTAAATCATAAGGAATACTGGTCTATAAGTTTTTTAATATCATCTTTCATTTTGATGTGAGGGTAAGACCAGCTTCTCTGAATGACTGGGGAAGTAGTACGCACTTTTCTTTTCCTGAAGAGTGGGTAGAAGTGGAATTAATTCTTCTTTAAGCCTTCGCAAGATCTCTCAGATAAAACTATCAGAACCCTAACATTTCTTCTTTAGGAGGCTTTTAATTATAAATTCAAAGACCTTAATAATTGTGAGTCTGTTCAGATTATGTTGTTGTGTGAATTATGGTAGTTTTAATCTTCCTAGGAGTTGATTCCTTTTTTATCAAAATCACATTATGGACTTATCTGTATCTTTTTTATCCTGTTGATAAGATATTGTCTTGTCTTCTGAGGCAAGCACTTTACAGATTAACTACCCCCCTCCAAGCCTCTCATGTCCTTATTAACCTACAGGGTCAGCAGTGTTATTCTAGTTCCTTCTTGATACTGAAACTTATGTTTTTTCTCTTTTTGTCACTTTTTGTTGTTGTTTTATTTGGAAGTCAGATCATTTTGATTATTTTTCAAAGGACCAGCTTTTTTTCTCATTATTTTTCTAGTTCTAATTTCATTGATTTCTACTTTTTATTATTTCCTTAATTCTCTTTGCGTTGTTTTCATTTTGTTTCATGTCTCCTTTTTTCTAATTCTCTAAATGGAGGGAGAATACTGATTTAAGACTGTCTAGTTCAATGTATCAATTTGTTTTAAATTCCCCATTCAGCCCAGCTTTAGGTATATTGCATATATTTCAATACAGTGTATATTTGTCATTTGTTATGTCTTTAAAGTTTACTTGAAAACTTTTCTCTGACCTGTAAGTTAGATATCTGTTGTTTGGTTTTAGGGATGTCTCTATTATCTTCTTACTGTTGACCACTCATTTTACTACACTGTGATCACAGAACATATTCTCTACCCGATGATTGTAACTTTATTTGTCTCTTCAGTTTTATCAAAGTTGAGGCTTTTACCATTTCTATGACATAATTCCATCATTTTTAGCTCTCAATATTTTCATAAAATGTCTGTTGTCAGAATACTTCCATGCCTTTGAAAATAATTTGTCTTGCTCTTTTAACTGCTTCAATTTTTGATGTTTAATTTCAGAAGTTTACTGTGATATACATGTGGATGTGTGTGCGCCTGTGTGTAGATATGTGTGGATGTATGTGTACATGTGGATGTGTGCATATGTGCACCTGTATGCATGTGTGTGCATGTGTGTATTGCATGGATATATGTGCAGTATTTAAACCAGGTAGGATGTATATAGCCTCATAAATCTATGACTTAATCCCCTAATTAGCTTTGAAAAATGGGTGGTATGTCTGCAAATATTCTTTCTTTGTTTCTCTCTTAACTCTTGCCTCAGAAATCCAATGAAATAAAAAACTAGAGCTTTCTGTTCCATTTTCTTGTTTTTATCTTTTTAGTGTTGTTCTTCTATGATGACCTGTTTGCTAATTTACTAGTGTTGCCTCTGGTCTAGCTAATCTCCCTTTAAGCCAGCTGTTGAACCCTTAATTTTATTTGGTTTGATTTTCATTTTCACACGTCTGTCTGCCTTTTGTTGCTTTTTGCTTGAAACTGTTATTCTTTGATGAAACTCTCTCTTTCATTGTCTGTTTTCTTAACGAATTAATTATAGTTATTTTAAGAATCATATCTAATATTAATATCTGAATTACTTGTCCACATTGGTACTAATTTTCTACTTATTTTCAGTTATTTCTTTCTTATCTTCTGGTAAGCAAGATAATTTTGAGTAAATAATAGACAAAGCCTCTAAAAAGCCGTAGAAATAACCTAAGGCTGATGCTGTCTTTCTCTGTTTTGGATTTACTATTTGCCAGACACTTGGAATAGACTTCCATTCATCCTCAAATCACAAAGGCCAGCAGCTTGATTTTACTTTTGAAGATAGGTAGTTTTTTTTAATTTTTGATATTATAATTTAATTTTAGTATTTCTCCCTTCCTTTATTCCTTCTAAACCTTCTCATATATGCTTTCCTACTTACCTTCAAAGTCACTACCACTTTCTCCAATAATTGTTATTGTATGCATATTCTACTTGTATATACATATATATTTCTAAATATAACCTGAGTCCATTAAATGTTACTTATATGTATTTTACTGGATGCATGTTTTCAGGGCTGACCATTTGTCACTAGAACACTGACTAGTACACTCTCCCCAAGGAAGACCTCTCTCACTCCCAGCTTTCTTCAGTTGCCTAAAGTTTTTTGTGTAGAGTTGAGACTTTGTGGGCTTTCCCCTGTCCAGTTTGATGTGTCCATTGGTGTCATCCTTGTTTGCATCACATTTGGATGGTTACATTAGTGAGATTTTATGGGTATAGATTTTCATATTACTAGGAGACACAATCATACACCAAAATCCTTAATCTTCTGGCTTTAATAATCTTTCTACCCCCTCTTCTTCAATATTCCCTGAGCCTTAGGTGCAGGAGTATTTATATCCAGTGGGACTGGGTTCCACAACTCTGCATTTTGATTGGTTGTTTTCTGTAATGGTCTGTAGCTGTTGCAAAGAGAAGTTTCTTTGATGAAGGGGACTGTGAAAACTACACTTATCTGTGGATATAAGAGCAAATGTTTAGAGGTTGTTGTTAGGGATTATGCTGGTTTAATAAATTATTAGTGGTAGATTCTCCTCCAATAGCCTTAATTTCATTGGCACTTACTAGTTAGCTAGGTTTTCATGACCAGTCATGATATTCCTCTTATTGAACAGGTCTTAAGTTCAATTAGAGAGCCACTACTGCATCCATAGGGTTATGGTGCCATATTGGTCATTTATATGTTTCAGTGGCTGGGTATAACTGGTAGTGATATCCCTCTTTAGAAAATTGTGTGCCCTCTTCTACAACTATGGAAGCTAGTTGAGGCTATATGATTATAATGCTCCTCAGATGTATGTTATCTAGAATCCTACCTAGAAACATGGGTCTGTAACAGGAGTCTGTCTTCCATAGAAGAAATGATTCCTGTCTTCTAATTTCAACTCTACAAGGATGCTGAGATCTCTACTCAGCCTCAAAGTATCTCAGTCATTGCATCTGGATCATTTTCTTAGCATTTGATTCTGTGCCATCTGTGAATTAGCAAATGACTTGTAGAGAAAAGTGCCACAAAATTTTGGACCCAACTCAAAATGCTTACCTACCTACTCTTCAAAATCAATCTTGGCCTCTAGGGTCCTGAGTGTCTTGGGAGTTATCCAAAGTCTTCAAGTGGTTTTGTTCTTTATTTTTTCCAAAGTCCCCCCAACTTTTGTGGTTATTCTCACTAGAATAAGAATAAAACAAGCCATTTCACCCATTACCCCAAAAATGGATATTCCCTGTCTCTCTTTAATACTAAGTGATAATGGCATTAATATATGTTAGTAAACATCTATGTTGGACCAACTGAAAGAGAGTTGGGAAGAAGACTCTATCAGTAAGTTCAGACCAGCATGAAAGCCTGAATAGCACCCCCAAATTCATATTAAAAATACAAACATAATGGCTCATGCTCATACTTTTAATCTTAGCACTGAGGAGACAGAGACAAGCGAGTCTCTGAGGCTGCAAGCCAGCCAGCCTAGTCTACTGGACAAGCTCCCAGATAAAGAGAGATGCTGTCTCAAATAATAAAGTAATGTATTCACCATTTTTCTTTCTTCCAAGCAGACAGGCTTCACCATGAAAGTCTAGCCATTTACTTTTAGCAAATATAAGGTCTGTTCCAGCTCCAGCTGTTGCCATTCCAGGACCAGTCGGAAGGATTTCCAGTCTCTCACTGTGAATGTTAACCCATGTTCCTTTCTAAGAGGAATCTTTGACAGATAAACTGAACTGTTCTCTACAGAAGAAAGCACAAAGAGGGATAGTCAAACGAAATTCAGATTCCAATGTGCAGTCAGATTTTAGAGAGACATCATAGCTATACCTCACTGGGAAAACTCCAAAAGAGTGAGCTAAGGAAGGGGGCTTCCAGAAAGCAGAAAAGATGAAGCAGGCATGTAGAAAAACACAATGGCTGCTTCTCACACTTCACAAAGGAAGCATGTAAGCAAAAGGTTATGGAGCCTTGAAAATTTCTGTTCCTCAAGTTTATAGAAAACTTTGAATTGGCATAGCAGATTTTAAAACAGAATGCATTTGTACCTCTAGGCAAGTACTCTACAAATAAGCTAAGCCTAGTTCCCCATCTGTAACTCTAAGACAAAAGGAAGTGTGTGGGGGAGTAATGGCTCCTGAAGAATGAAACCCAGAGTTGACCTCTGACCTCCACATTCACTTGCACACACACACATATGTATACCCTCACACATGCATGCATACATGCAAAAGAATTGAAATACGATATTCAAAAGCAACATATGTAAGCCTTGCTACATGACAGATATTCGCAAGTGATTTTCGATTTGAATTTAAATATTCACTGACTTTACAGAAATTATATTGGTCACTGGTGTTCGAATGTTCCTTTCTGGCCATTCTTATTCAGTTGCTACAGAACAAGGATCAATGTCTTGACTTTGGGATCAAGGTCAAGGACAACCCCCCATTGGCCCCATTCCCAAAGTGTTTTTTCCCACCATGACATCACATGACTCTGGCCACATTTACATTTCAGTGGCCACTGTTAGTAATCAGTCTGTTTCCTTCCCTTGAAGTCCATGCCTTACTTTTTTTCCAGAGAGGATTGCTTAACTGTGATACTCAACTCTAGCCCATTTTCTTACCAGTTTCTGAGTTTTCTGCCATGGTTGTCCACTCCATGCACCTTTGCACCACCCACTTACTTACCCCTGGCAATAATTCCAGAGTTAGTGAAAAGTGGCAAGAATCTGTACTTCAGTTTACCCAGAAACTTATGGGAATAAAAGTTGAGAAACACCAAGGGAGATAGGCAAACTAAACCTGTGTGTGCATGTGTGGTGTGCGTGTGTGTGTCTGTGGTGTTAGTGGTAGTGGTGGTGTGTATGTGGTGTGTGTGTATGTGTGTGATGGTGGTGGTGGTGTGTATGTGGTGTGTGTGTGTATGTGTGTGATGGTGGTGGTGGTGTGTATGTGGGGGGTGTGTGTGATGGTGGTGGTGGTGTGTGTGTGGTGTGTGTGTGTATATGTGTGTGATGGTGGTGGTGGTGTGTGTATGTTGTGTGTGTGTATGTGTGTGATGGTGGTGGTGGGGTGTGTATGTGTGTGTGTGGTTGTGGTGGTGTGTATGTGGTGTGTATGTGTATGTGTGTGATGGTGGTGGTGGGATGTGTGTGTGGTGTGTGTGTATGGTTGTGGTGGTGGTGGCATTACAGTACCACATTGCTATGATAAGCTTGGTTACAGATTAGAGTCTCAGAAACAAGTTTTTATGAGTCTGTGTGACTTCCAAGGCTCAAAACTAATCCACTGGCAAACATAAAAGATGTAAAGCAGAAGACTTCAGTAGTAATTTTCAGATCATTTGACTCTAAATGCAGCTTTGAGGATATGCAGTTCATAAATTTCCTTTTGGGTCTTGTTTTTTTTCAAGACACGGTTTCTCCAAACATAGCTATCTCTGGTAATGGATTTCCAGAACATGCTTACAAGTGGGACTGGGGATCTAGGAACATAATAGGGCTGACAATGATGGTGGTGGTGGTGATGGTTTTGGTGGTGGTGGCGTTGGCAGCAGCCATGCTAATGACAATTTTAATAGAATCCTTTGAGTATTTTGTATTTTCCCAGTGTTGAGACATTCTCCTTGTAGCACATAGTCTCTTGAGAAGAGTTGGAGTACTTACTGTTTCTCAAGTTTATTATCTTTCTTGTAGTAACATGGGGCTTGAAGCTGAGAATAAATTCTCTACCCCAGCACTCCTGTGATCCTTGACTGCAGAGTAAACGTCCTTGAGCCTCTTTAATATGAGTTCGAAGGTGCACCTGTGTCTTGTGGCATTCTTGGAGCCTGAAGCCGGTCAATGCCTGGTGGGCCTGCAGCACTGGGGTCCATTCCGATTGAGTTCTGGAAAGCTTCAGTCATCTTCTCCTTCCTTGCTTTTCTCCGCTGTGGTTTCACATTTCCTGCCCTAGACTACTTGGATAGACAATGTTGGGAACAGAAAGACCTAAAAATATATAAATATGGGGGTCACAGGAACCACCAATAATATGTATTACACAACCTTAACTCCCAGGCTAAGGCTCAGGAAATATGATTCCATAATACTTATTTGAATTCTCTAATATTTGCTAAAGTATTTACTCAGTATATGTTCATTCAGTAAAATGAGGATGCAGGCCTTACCTTAAGAGAACTTGAGGTCTTCTGGCGAAGACAAATATTAAATACTTAATTATATCCACTCACTGAGTATTGCCAATGGAGACCCCGGATGTTGTGAACACTTTTATATTATTGAAGAAGAAGACATATTCGTTGAGAAAGTAGCATTTAATGTAGAATCTGGAAGGTTTTAATACTTAATAATTTGGTAGCAAAATGGGTGCACACGGCGTCTCAGCACAAGAGCCCACAGTGGGTGCCCTGATGTGGACCTTCTATGGGTACCAGGTACAAGAACAGAAGCTTGGTGCTTGAAGGAGTTGGTCTGTGCAGCACTGCCCTTCCCTTCAGTGCCCCAAGAGATGCATGCAGGTTCCCGTACTCCCTATTATCTTCAGCATTGCATCTCAGGATAACCATCTTTTTCCAATTCCCTAGGAATCTGCACCTACTGCTCCAGAGTTTTAACCTCTCTCCTTCCCTGTCCCTCACTCTGGTGGCTTTCACTCCTTGGGAAGCTGCTAAGTGCTTGTTCCTTCCGCTGAAGGTCACCCTTACATGGCCCAGTATCCTCACACTCAAAGAGTGCACCCCAAACCCTAGACCCCTCACTCAAAGCTTCTGTTTCCTTACTTTTAAGATTAGCCCCCCAAATCTTCGTTTCTCACAAGCTGCCAGGTGATGCCCATGCTGCTGGCCTGGAGTCCCTTGGCAAAGCATTCCTAAAGATAAAAAAAAAAAAAAGCAAAAAAACCTTCATGTGGGTTTTACTTACCTTAGGCATCTTTCCCAGTGTTCAGCACAGTAGGTATCAAGTCCATGTTTGTCAAATGAATTGATCAGTGAAGGAATTGCAGAATGGATCTGGCTTAGTGACTTTGGAAGTAGGTTTTCTGCATTATTCTTTGGAAAGCTCTTTTAATTCCTTTCAGGCCGAAAGGCCTTGGAAAAGAATAAATTATTGTCATTCTACAGGAATACAGCCCCAGAAATTGCCGAGTCAAGATCTACTTGCATTTTAAGTACTTATTTGGCTTCAAAGCCAAAATGCTAACAGGATTACAAAAGGCTGAGTTTGCTGAGTCGCAGATTCTTTATGCTCGTGTTTGGTTCAAAGTTCTTTCGTCAATCAGTACATTTCTGTTTCTAATTGCGGTTTTAATTTTTTTGCCACCTGCACATGCATTCTCAGCCTAAAGTAGCTTCAGCAATTTGAACAGGTATAATGTAAGCAAATGAGGCTCTTACCCACCAGCCTGTCACCTACCCCAGCATTCTCATCATGATTCCGAAAGCAGCCTGCTATCTTACCCCATTTTCACTCCTACAATGTTGTAAAACATTTTTAATAGAAAACTTTCCTCATTCCAGGCACGGAGAGTTTGACTAAGGATGCCACATGACTCTCATTTTGAGCCTTTAGCTACATCTCTCCATAGAGTCTCTGGATCTGGATAATAGAGAAAGAAGCATTTCTAAGTTCGCCATGATGTGGGTTAGGGCTGTAGCGCAGTGCTGGAGTACTTACCTCCGGTTTTAGTTGGGCTTTATTGCTCTGAAGAGACTCCATGACCATGGCAACTTCCATAAAGGAAAATATTTAATTAGGGCTGGTTTACAGTTTCAGAGATTTAGTCAATTATCTGTAAGGCAGGACATGGCACCCTGAAGATAGACATGGTGCTGAAGAAGGAACTGAGAGTTCTATATCTTGATGTAGATATCAGAATTCTAGTTAGAGAATAAATCATCTCAATATCAGTTGATAATTTTGGGGGGTGATCTCAGGACATTCTGTTTTGCAAGGAAGTTTGAACAAGGATCCAAAGTAGCACTGCACTGTAGATGCGCCAGCTGTGGTCGGCCATCCCAAGGGCATTGCTTCTCCACATTTTGACCAGTTTTGGCTTTCCTTGTGGTTTCTGTCTGCTACGCGAAAGAAGTTTCTTTGCTGAGGGGTAAGAGCTGTAATTCCCTGTGGGTGTAAGGGTCAGTATTTAGAATTCAGTTAGAAATGACCTTGGTTTAGGAAAATGGCAGTAGTAGGCTCTCCTCTAAGGCCCTGGCCTCTTCAGCCCTGGGTAGCTGGCTAGGTTTACGGAGCGTAGTGTCTTCAGAAAGAGATTCTTAGCTCAGATTCTGGAGGGAAACCAAAGGCCATGGCAATAGCTGATATTATTTGGCTCTTTTGGACCCCTGCTCTTGGCGGAACATTATTACCCTGTATAAGAAAGCTAATTCTAAACAGCGTACACATACTTGTGTTTCTAAGCAAGCTTATAAAATAATACAATAACCTATGGCATTTTCACATACCATTAGTGCTATATCCTTTACTTCCATCTAATATGCATATTTATTTAGTTATACACATATGTTTAAGTGCATTTTTAAGTAATCTTATAAAATACATGATTCTGTATGGCTTTTTCAAATATGTTAGAGGTCCTTCCTCTCTCTCCTTCTCTGTTACCTTCCCTCCCCTCTCCCCGTGAGAAACCTTCCCCCATTTGTGTTTTCTGCCTTCCCAGCACCTGTGTGCTTCTGTCCCCTCTCTAAAATACTACCCACCCCACTTCTTCCTCTCCATTTTTTGGCTTCTCTGCTTACTTTCAAACCCACAACTTCTGAGCTAGGCTCCCCCAATAAAAGAGGAACAGCAGCATTTGTCTTTCTGGGTCACTCTGTATAATATTTCCTAGTTCTATCCATTCACCTGCAAATTTCATGATTTCGTTTTCTTTACAGCTAAATAGACTTTCATTGCGCTTATGTATCATGTTTCCGTATGATCTGCTCATTACTCGAAGGACGTTTAGGTTGTCTCCATTCCCTGTTGTCACTAGAGTGACAGTGAACGTGACCGAGTAAGGGTCGTGGGGTAGGATGGCAAGTCATTTGGGCAGATGCTAAGGAGTGGTATCATCGGGTCACATGGGAAGTCTCTTCCATTGTTTCCCTAGTGAGTGCATTGGCTTACAACCCCACCAACAGTAAATGAGGACTTACCCCCCCCCACATGTTGTCAGCACTTCTTGTCTGCTATTTTCTTGACCTTAGCCATTTTAACTAGGCAAGGAAACATTCAAGCTATTTTAATTTGTATTTCCTTAATTGCTGAGGATATTGAATACTTTTAAAGATATTTCTTAGCTATTTTAATTTCTTCTTTTGAGGACTCTGTTAAGATCCATACCTCATTTTTAAATGAGTCGTTTGTTTTCCTGATTTATTGCATATTCTGTATATATGTGTGTGTATGCCTTCTCTATCATATATATATATGATATCACATATATCCGACAGTCTCTCCACTCTGTACATTTTTTCTTCACTTGACCAATGTCCTTTGATGTTCAGAAAATTTCAGTTTTATGAAGTCCCAAGGAGCTGGAGAGATGGCTCAGTGATTATGAGCACTTGCTGCTCTTCCAGAAGACCAGAATTCAATTCCCAGCACCCATGTCAGGAGGCTTACAACCACCTTTAATTCCAACTCCAGCAGATTGGACATATTCTTCTAGCTTTCTGAAGAACCACCCCT
>LOEQ01000982.1:67074-78410 GCA_001685075.1 Bramus lutescens | reverse complement strand
CCAGCCCTTACGTGGGTGGAGTAGACAGAACAGAAGGCTGGGAGAAAGAAAGCCGAGTCCCATGTGTCCTTGCGACTTCCCTACTGTGTTTTTCCCGTGTCGTCTCCCCTGTAACCATCTGCCGTGGTCACTTTCTACCACTAAATCTCTAAAAGCCCTCTTCTCCCATTGATGAAAAGGGGCTGCTTCTACGAATTCAGCAATGCCCCCATGCAGTCTTCTGCCTTCCGAATCATCTAATTCTTAGACTGTCAGTTATAAGACAGAAAAGCAAACTTAAATTTCTGTTTATGACTCAGACAAACAACACAGTAATGAGATTCTGTGTTATGGAAGCTGTCGCATCTCATCTCGGCCCTGTTGTGTTTAAATGCTCACTCCCTTATTAAGCCCCATTAGGGAATTTTACAATACAAATTGTTTATATGCTACTGGTTTTCTGCTGCCCGGGAGTCAGGCACATTTCACTCATTAATGTGGGTGATATCGTACACTGTTGGGAATAAAGCCTAGCAGGAAAGTAGCGGGCACAGGAAAGCAGAGGATTCCCTTCCTGTGTGTCACAGTATTCACTTCTTTGTGATACTGTTTAAAAGTTGTGGTCTAGCCTCATATGCTTTTCTTTGTAAAAATTCAAGTGATTTTCATCCCACACTACCAGATGTTACATTTGTAAACTTAACCTTCGACCTCCCCTTAAATTCTCCATGAAGTATTTTCCTTGTTATGTTTTAGATTGAAAGTAATTTACATGTACAGATTTGTTTATGACTTACAAATGCTGTATTCTGAGTGTTCCAGTTCATTTATACTATAACCTGGTAATAGGAGAAAACAAGGGGCTGGATATAGTGAGAAAAAAAAAACCTTCCACAAGACTACCCACTTAACAAATGCCAAGTAGCCTGCCGCACCCTGGGCATTCCCAGCTCTAACCCTATGCTTATGGATGTGCTTTGTTGTTTAAAGATACATTTTAAACTGTGTGGTGTGTGGGGTGTGTGTGTGTGTGTGTGTGTGTGTGTGGTTTGTTGTTTTTGTTTGTTTTGAGGCAGATGCGCTTAAACTCATAATCCTCCTGCCTCACTGTACTAGGTGCTGAGATCACAGGCCTATTAGACCATCATGCCCCCCTTATTATACTTTTTTCTCAATGTTTGATGAATAGTTCAAAGAAAATTTAACGAATAAAACCTTAAAGCAGAAAGAAAACTTTAAATCAACAATTATTTCATGAGTTGTGAAATACTAACATTTTAAAATAGTTTAATCCAGTTTGTGTTATTTCTCCCATGTGTATCACTGGATATATAAAAACATATCATTTGTATGTATGTATATATGTATGTATGTCTGTATGTGGGATGTGAAGATTCTTATGTGAACTAACCCATGTAATATTTACATCTATTTAATTTCGCCCTTTTGCTTTTGATGCCCTTGTATTGTGCTAATCCTTGGGAATCCTCAGAATATTGTATAATGCATGTTTATAACTATACTATAATCTTTGTAAACTTTCTCTAATACTGGACACTTGAGGTGTTTCCAGTTTTCCATGGTTTAAGTTACTCTCTGAGAAGTAGGTAGTTAGAACATTTCACCAAAAGCTTCAATTATTTCCTTGGGAGCCCTAGAGTAGAAATGAGTGCATCAAGGGGCTGGAACATATTGCTAACAATTTTCTAGAAAACAACAAAAGAAAAAAGCTTCAACTGGCATTGTGGAAGAATATTTGCAAGTCACCTGCTTCTGATAATTTGAGTGTTATTGCTTTCTGCCCTTTAAAAGACTTCATTAGTTTGATTGGTCAAAAGTAGTGCCATGTCCATTTTTCTTTCAATTTCTTAATGTACCAGTGGGGTTAAGAGCTACTGGAGAAACTCATGCAGCTTATATTTACCACTAGACGTTTCTACTCTGCCTCAGTAGTCCGTCATCAGGAATAATGGGTTTTTTGGAATAAACTACTTTTTCCCCTTCAACAGATCTATGTGAATTTATCAAGACATATTTGGATGCAGGTTTTCATAACCCTCTTGACAAAAAGAATGAATGATGGCACACCTGGGCCTTTTGTGTGCTGAACCAAGCCATATCTGTTTAGATGTGGTTTAATTGACTCACCCTTCACTCCAATAGAATAGCATCTTTCTAAACAGAGTATTAAAACAAAACAAAAGAGCCTTGCAGTAGATACTGAAAGAAATGTCACTTCAGGGTCTGGACATTGCTATGACAACCCAGCCTCCGTCTATCACCTGTTCTCATCAGCCTGTGCTGCACAGGAGACCCCTTTGCCGTGTTTAATCTGAGAATTTTAATATTAAATATCTATTTGACATTGAAAGCTCACACCTTATTTGCTATTGTCAGGCTTAGTTGATAGACAGCTAAGTCAGTCTCTTTTTATAGTCCATTTCTGAAATGAAACCATAAATTTTGAAGCTGAACTTCATCATTGCAGAGGAAAGCTTTTCCAGCCTATTGTTGAAATATAACATTTTACGGGATTTATGAGGTCCAGATTCAGGAAGATCATTTGCCAAGCACTTAAGGCTGCTTTTGCTGCCCTTCGCTTTTTCTTCTCCCTTGAAAATACACATAGGGAGGGGAAAGCCACTAGAAAAGAAAAATTATCGAGAGGAACATACCATATTTGGTGCAAATATCTTCTGTGTAAGGGGAGAAAAAAGTCCAATGCCTTGAATGTGTGGAGTGTTGACCGCACAAGGCTGCTCTTTGGTGACATCTGCAAATGAGTGTTCATGACGTCTGTCTTGATAGTCAGTGGAAGCCTCTGATTCACAGCAGTGTTTGCATTTATGTTTAGAACGCAAGCCCTCACCACAGCCCTTCTCGGGCTCTTTGAAGTTCTACGATATGAAAGTTCTGTGATTTGGTCGAGTCCCACTTAGCTTGTTTTATTGCTGTTAATTTTACAAGGGAAATCGATTCTCTGAAACTTGTGATCACAGTAGCTGTCAAGGGTTGAAAATGAAGAAAACCACCAGACAGCGGCAGATGTATTAAACACTCCAGACGTACTACACTAATGTAGTACTTCATCTTCAAAAGGTTTAGTGTCCATAGGCTGCGTTTAAACTAACAGAGAAGCAGTGGAGGGAACAATCCTCAATTAGCCATCTCTTGAGCCAGACCCACACGCCGTGGGAGCGCCTGTCGGGTGAGCCACCAGTCCACCTAGGCTGATCTCAGATTGGTTCATTTTGACTTAAAATGACTCAAATTAATATTTTTCTAACAAACCCATTAGCTAGAAGAGCAAAGTTCTCTTTTTAATTTTTTCTCTAAAGGAACCACCATGTAAAACCGTATCAAGTAGGCTTCTCACTCCCTTTGTTTACAATTGCTGTTGTTAATGCATGAGTTTCTAAGTGGCCTGTTCCCCTTTAAAACTGTAAACAACAGCAGTGAATGTGGGATGCAAAATTCTGATGCTCTGTTAGTAAAAACCTTCCTCCAGTCTGAAAACCTCTTCTAGACATGGCTCACCCCGTGCCTGATAATCTTCCCATGCTTCTTTGCTTTCATTTTCTTTTTTTATGAATGAATTTCACATTTTCTTTTTGTTCTAAATACAATTGATAAAGGACTTTGAAAACAAAGTCTTGGTTCCCACATAAACCATTTGGTTTTCTCATGAGACATCGGGATGACTCCTCGAATGCATTAAGAGTAATCTCACCTGTTGAAAGGCTCGGCTCCTAATCTTGCCATTTTGCTTTCTTGAGTTGTGTTTTGTTTTGTTTGCTTGTTTGTTGGGTCAAAAATATACTAACCTTTGACCTCGGGTGTGCAGGTAGTAGAAGGGGAACATCTGTTATCTGCGGCAACAGTGTTTTCCCATGTCTTTATATTTATGGGCGGACTCCAGTTGGTTCTATGTGAAGATGCACTTCAAAGAACATTCAGTCATCACACATCTGGCTTTGTGTTGTTCAGATTGCAGAGTTACAAGCTTTAGCATGAAGCTTGATGATGGTCTTGGTCTTGAACCCTGCAAGGGTTTGCTTTTGGACTTAAACTATGATTCCCTTTGTGGACAAGAAGGCCAGTGGTTTGGGTTATTGTGTGAATAGTTACCTCAGATGTCTTAGCAGTAGATAAGCGCATCAACTCTGAATCTGACTTGTATATTTTATGGCAACTCTGTGCATATTCTCTGTGGTACAGAGCAGAGAATGTGCATAGAATCATGACTGCTAAATTTTTTATAGCTTCTCTCCCTTTGCCATTCTAGTGACTATCTCCTAGAAAATTTGAGCCACGCCTCAACTCTACAAATCCTGTTGTAATGTTTAGTTGCCCTGAAGTATACAGTTGTGGGATCCATCTAAATGTCTCCTTGACGAACCGGAGGCCCTGGCTTAGGGAAAACAGTAAAATGGGCACTGCGAAAACTGCCATAGAGGTAAACAGATGTCTTTCCTTGTCTGGGGACTCTTGTTCTGTGAAAACAACAACAAAAATGAAAACACATGATTTTGGCTTCTTTCTTATTCTTGTGTTTAGGGAAGAAAAAAGGACAGAATTCAATTTTATGGTCTCTAAGATTTCAGTATGGAACATTGCAGTTTGGGAAACAATATCCAGCTTCACCCTGAGTTACCATGCTTGAGACTGAGCGTGTTTGCAGGGTACAAGGATTCAGGAACTAGATAGCCTCAAGGAGGGAGCCTGCTTCCAAAGCCCGTCTCCCTGCCCCCAGCCCCTCCTGGGACATAAAGGTCCCCTGCTCTGCAGCTCTTTCCTAGGCTAATTAATCTTACTAGTCTAGCTAGTCTCTGAAGAACTAACTCACCCGCAGGTGGATGTCTTGCTGAGTAGATGTCTTGGGATAATGCCCAAACCCTTGAACTAAGGTCAGGGTTCTTCACTAGAGGCAATGAATAGGCAGCAGGGGCTTCCCAGTGGCTCTGAAAACCTATCTTTGAGTCTTTCTTCCCTGGTCCCTACCTAGGTCCATTTGCCTAAGCAATTCACCTTAAAATAGTAATCAGAGTACTTCGAAGTGGAGATTGTTGACTGTAAGCTAGCTCAGAGCATCGGGTAGGTGGGTTTCATGGTTTTCCAATACTTCTGGTCTGACTTCACAGGCAACAGGCAGATCCCCTTCATAACATCGTAATCCATTCTCTCTTGCCCAGAGTTGGACTTGACTACACAGTAAAGAGACTGCTCCTGCTTTTTCAGGATATGGAGCAGAACATTTCCATTCAGCAGCTCACCCCAGCCCCGCCTGATGTTTCCACTACCTCGGCAGAGTGCTAGAAAGCGATATGCTTATTAGACAGCTTTATTAATCAGAGTAGAGTGCTGTTTGGCAGTCAGATCCTAATGAGGATGGGGGGCTAAATTTAACTCCAAGATAAAGGTTGGCCAGTGTTGCCAGCCTTCCTACTCTATAGCTGGGAGCTTGGTCAATCTCACAGTGTTGCCAGCCTGCCTGCTCTATAGCTGGGAGCTTGGTCAATCTCACAATGTTGCCAGCCTGTCCACTCTATAGCTGGGAGCTTGGTCAATCTCACAGTGTTGCCAGCCTGTCCACTCTATAGCTGGGAGCTTGGTCAATCTCACAATGTTGCCAGCCTGCCCATTCTATAGCTGGGAGCTTGGTCAATCTCACAGTGTTGCCAGCCTGCCTGCTCTATAGCTGGGAGCTTGGTCAATCTCACAATGTTGCCAGCCTATCCACTCTATAGCTGGGAGCTTGGTCAATCTCACAGTGTTGCCAGCCTGCCCGCTCTATAGCTGGGAGCTTGGTCAATCTCACAGTGTTGCCAGCCTGCCCACTCTATAGCTGGGAGCTTGGTCAATCTCACGGTTTCCAGACAGTTTCGTCAAGACCTGTGCATGTTCTATCTAGTATGAAGTCACACAGAAGAGGTTTCCAGTAACATTGTTTCTGCACACACATGTATTCTACAAGCATTAATAAGCAAAGCACATTACCACTTGGCTAGATAACCCTATGGGAGCTGATGACACCAAAAATGCTATAACAACTGCTGCCTGAAGAAACGAGGCCATAAGAACATGTTGCAGTGGAGAAAACTTCAAGAAATGTAGAGGAATTTCTTTAAACACAGAAGTAACATCTGTGCAATCTATGGAAATGAAAGAGCGATTTGTAGTAAGGTGCTGACAGTAGACACAGTGGTGTTATGGCTGCATACATGGGAATGAAAAATGATAACAAAAGGAAAGCCCTCTCCAGGTAGCTGCACAAGGTGCTATTGAGTAGTCATGGCCCTCCATGTCTCCCACACATACCCAAACCTCTGTACCTAGCCTCCCTCGTCCCTAAAACCACCACCAATTCTGCCCATTTCCTTCCTACTTCAAAGTCTGAACACTCTTCAATAGCTGTCTTGTTTTCAACTCCCACAAACACTTATGAGCTAAAGGTATCTCAGGAGGGGACTCTGCCAACTTTTGTAGAAGATACAAGAGTGATTAAACACCTTGCAGCCTGTGGCTACTACCGAGGAGTAGCCAAGATTAAAAAACATATAAAGCCTGTGAATGATGATAATACCACAGGAAAGAGGGAAGGAGCCATAATGTACGTGCCAAGTGCTCTGAGAATTCCAAAGTAGAATGAAAAAGACTTTCTGCCAGGAATGGGCCAGGGACTAATCCAGTGCTTGGAATCAGATGCATCTGAATTTGTCTACTTATATCCATTGTCGTGGGTACCCCTAGGCCCACCGGTCATGTCTAACATGCACCTAATTCTCTCCTGTATTTCAGACTTTGAGAAAATGTTTTCTTGTTGAATGTGACAATGTCCATTCTGTCTTCCAAAGAAAAGCCAGAAGTGTGTCCTAAAGTTTTCCTTTCATCGTGTGACTTCCTGCCTAAAAATCTGTTGTCAGTATATTTCCCTCTGAGTAAGATTTAGAAATCTTACCATGGCACATGGGGCCAAGCAGCTCCAGCCCCGGCCTGCACAAGGCCTGTGTTTAGAGAACAGAGAAATGGAGGTGGGAGGGACTTCGAAAAGTTTGCTTCTGAAATCCAGCCTGCAGAGGCCAGGGAGGGGTTGGAGGACAGTTGTAGCAGTTGTAAAAGTACAGCCAGGGTGCTGCCAGTCAAGACGATGCGATGACAGACGAACGGACACAACAGAAGATTGTTTTTTTCAATGTCTGGTCAAAGGCAATGGAGAAGAAAAGAGAGAGGCAAGAGGCAATAGCTTCAGAAAGGACTGGCTTCCTTTACACAAAGGACAACTTACTGCTCCTAAGAGAAGAGAACATACAGTCTCTCCATCCTTTCAGTGCAGCTTGGTCGGTACTGAGCTGGCCAGGGTAGTGGTGGGGGCTTCATCATAAGGCATAGCAACAGAATGAATGACTGACAGTCTCAGGCACTCCCACATTCCAAGCCCAAAGGCAGAAACAGGAGATAACAGCTACTTGGATGACACCCTCATTTGGATGAGGGTAAAAATCACTGACATCATCAAGCTGTTGACTTTATAGAGAAGCAAGACTTATTTCTCCACTGACAAGGATTTGTGGCACTCAGCAGCTGTTTGGGATTTTATTTTACTTCTTTTGTGAGGGGGGGAGGCTGCCTCCACCTCCTCCTTCAGTCTTCCCTGGTTTTACATCTGTCTTGCCAGCTGTGAGCCACTGAGTCCCAGGGTATGAAACCCAGGGAGACAAGTGGGGAGGGTGTAAAAATAATAATTATGTGCTGCTTAAGTCTAAATCTCAGTCTATTGTGTGTCCACAGGCAAGTCCTTCTGATTCAAGTGTGTGCTTCTCTCTCCCTTTCAGTGTCTGTCTGTAAACCTTGGTGGTATTAAGCACGTGTTTTAATAAATATTTTGTTTGCTGTATTCCCATTAATATTCATAGGGAATGGAGCACTTTGGGCTTTGTGATTTTCTAATAAACATTGATGGTGTTACTAGTTTGTACTGAGTATTCAGTATGCTCCATCAAAATGGCAGCTCTAATTAGGTTCCTTGAATTAGCTAATGGATTTTGAGAAAGATAGCTTAGAAAGCTCTTACAGCTGTCCAAGATATTCTTGCCATGGCAGAAAGACAAAAGGCCCCTGGAAGCTACAGACTTCAGAGCTTTAGAAATGCAGCTGACAGTTAAAAAGATAAATTGCATTCATATTTTTCTAGTGAGAGTCCTAATACTGAATTAATGTTATTCCTGTAGCGAGCATCCATTAGGAAGCTCATTTTATTATAAGGATGCGTTTTGACCATTAGCTCTCTTTCTTTAGCCTCTCTCTTACCCCTCCCTCTTCTCTCCCCAATTCCCTAGATATTTTGGATGTGGTATTAAAAAGCTACTTTGAAGAAGAGGGGAAATGATTCTTTTGGGGGGCAGGTTTTAAATTTAGGAGCTTTCTTAGATACACAATAAGTATTCAACTTTTAAAGTAAGGCAAGTAATATATGAAGAAATAACACAGTGATTCAGTTTAAGCCTGGTGTCTCAGATTTTATGCAGAATTCAAAGAAAATTCAAGCTAGGAGGCAGCAGGCTTATTTATACTTGGATAAGCGATGATTTCACTGTAGAAGAGGAAGTCTCTAATAAAGTGTGCTCCTTCCTTCTTTCATGCTAATAGTTAGAACACCAAATACTGCAGAGCCGTATAACACGGCCTTCCTGTCTGCATCCTCGTCATGAATGCTTCCCAACAAATAATGAATTAATGGCATTTGAGTGACTACGTGTCTGCAAGTACACCGAGAAAAAGTGTTGTTGCAGATTAGTTAACCATAAAGTTCGCAGCAAAGTGTAGAAGACGTGGTCTCCTCAAAGGTCCTCTGTGCTATGTGTATACTCACTAGCTCCTTACCATGTACCCACTCGGAAGATCACTACCTGGTCCTCTCATCTGGAAAGCCTCATTTCCTTTCTCTGGTAGCACAGGAGATCCTTTCGGGGAGCGACTGCTCCGTCATTACCTCCCAACTGGCCACACTCACCTTTCACTACTTGCATCTTTGTGTTTCTTCTGCCTCCTCTGGCCTGCCTGCCTGCCTGCCTTTTGACCTTTACCCCTACCTCATTAGTAACTTTACCAAAGAAGGGTCTCATCCAAGGAAAGAATGTGAACTTTAAGTCAATTAATTGGGACATTATTTATAGCTCTGGGAAAAACATTTGTTGGGAAAGAAAATAATGTTGTTGGTTTAAATGAGATTTTTTTTAATCTTTTGTGTTTATTTTTTATACTCTTCCTAACCTCCTTTTTCCACAGATAATTGGGAGCTGATAAGAAGGAGGTGGTTAATAAAAATGATGGGAACATGGCAGGGAAGAAATATTGGGATGATATAACATATAGATGACAGTTTGGAAAGCTGTTTTCCTCAATGCTATAAATAGAGTACACAAGCATTATTAATATATATGAATGATATATATATTCATTCCATGCCCCCCATAACATCACCAAAATAGCCGACATCAGTGTTTATGGACAAACTGCCTGCTGTCACGGGATGGACGGGCAACTAAAAGCTGAGGAAGCCATGGCTTTTATTCATTTTGCTATGAGTTATTTGTTGAGTTCCATTGTTGGCAGCATGGTACCTAATTTTCCTTCTTCTCTGATATTTGCTGACTCATTCACTTTTCATCTCTAAATAACAAGCTGACACCCCTCACTGGCAGATCCTCAGCACCACCATCACCTCTCCTGAATGGGGCCATGGCTATTTGTTAATTAAAATCCTGTGGCTGTTTTCCCTTAAAATGCCATGGAAAAGAAAAGTCTTTGCCAATCCCTAAAGGACTGGCTTCATTTGTTTTGTGTTGTGTTGCTTTAACCTTCTGACCTGTAATTTGGCAGCCAGTACCTTTCCCCTAATGGGAAATGTGTCACTGTATTAATGATGCATTATACATCATCACCAGCTCATGTCAGATAAACAAGAGCTCTGGTTATAGCAAATCTGGAAAGTTTCCGTGCCTGCCCCCTTGCTTCAATCATCAGTGGTCCTTAGGTGTGGCATCCAATCATCAGTGGTCCTTAGGTGTGGTGTCCAGTCATTTGGGAGATGAGACTAGATGGTGGGTTTTGCCTATGATGTGGCTAACTGTTGAGTCTGAGTTGTATGCACACACATGCAGAAAAATCACAAAATGCAAAACCCCATAAAGGTCAAGTGTTCATCTCACAGATTAGTTCTTCCAGGCTGACCTTGGTGGAAAGTCCATTATGATGCTACTGTTGTCCTGACTGGAAGCCCTTTGTCCCATTCAGAAGGATGAGTAAGAGCAAGCTCGTTAAATCCTCTGTTCCCCACAGTTCCCCACATGTTCCTGCTCTTCCCTGGGGCTCCCCCTTTGCATGTTCCATTCCCTCCTCTTCCATATTTAGCCTCCTGATCATATCTATGTCTCCTCCCCAAATGGAGCTAATCACCTCCTCCAGGGAGCAGCTGCAGGACTTCACTATGCACCATGACACTTCTTCATGACAATTGTCACACTGCACAATTTATTTATTTATTTATGTCACCATGTCCCCCACTGGACTGTGAACATCCCTGACGGTTGGATCTGGCTCTACCGGAGAAAAAGTAAGGTTCCAATGAGTGTTCAGGTCAGAAAACAGTCAGTTAGTGGAGAGATCCCATTAAGGTAGCCAATGGCCTAAGTTTGATGTCTGGTTACTGTTTTCCATTCCAAGATGAAAAGGGAGCTGGCATTGCTCTAGCAAGGACTTGTAAGAACCTGAGCATCTTTTAACAAAGCAAACAGTCTATAGGCTGTGATAGTGCTGACTTTGCACCGTCCCATGACCCCTGAGCCCAGGAAGTCAACAGAGGGCACCAGTGCACCCAAGTGGATCTTCCAGCCTGCAAAATGAGAGCTAGGGGATATTCTTGGACCCAGTGTCCTTTGGAACATGAGTTGATCTTACCTTTGTATTCAACTCTTAGGAGTCAAGAATCTATTTTGTTTGGGTGGTTGTTCTAAGCATATTTAAAGCTGCAGAAGATCTCAGCATTTGTGCATTAGGTGAAAAACAAATTAAATGTAGAGCTTTTCAAAGTAAGTCATTAGCAAGTTCTTAGTCTGCTGGGCCTAGTTGTTTTAACAATAATCATATCATTATACTGCAAATGGAATGACCTGTTTATCAGCATCACATCTCATCGTTAACATCTTCCCCATGGTCACAAAGCTGTGATCCAAGCATCACTTCTGTGTGTCTAGTTTGTTATACACATTCCTAACAGACATGAAGGTAAGGACTAAGTTGCATATGTGTAGTGAAGAGGGGGAGCACGGGCCTGCTTTTTGTCCGGCCCAGCTCCCGCA
>LOEQ01000982.1:35624-63423 GCA_001685075.1 Bramus lutescens | reverse complement strand
TAGGACTCTTGCTTTTATCATTCTATCAGCATAACACTCCTGCGGAAAATTTCAGTTTCTTACGGCCCATTTTTTCAATAATTTGATAGTCAAAGGGAAGGGCCCATGCATTTCTTTAGAATATCTTTGCTAAATCATCATAGATAATGAGGGAGAATTTGAGAAGAAATTAGAAACAAGAATCCCAAAATGCTACCCATGGATAGTCAGTTAGGGTTCCACAATGTCACTGGATGCAAAATCAAGATATCTGAAGCCAATGCAAGACTAGGTTACTCTTTGGGGTGTGAGGTTTGAAATGCATAATCGCAGTTGTCAGTAAACAACAGATAATTTCCAGAACTTTTTGGGACAAAAATAATGTAATTGGGAGAATTCTATAGAACTGAACCCTCTTAAAATCAAGTATTTATTATTAAGTATCTTTAATATTATTGGCACACTATTTAAATGTATTTTCATCATGGAATGTTAAATCTATAGTATTTGTGTAAATGCTGTCAGGTCTACAGAGTGTAGAAATCTAAATGTTTTTTAATTACTCATTATCTTCAATACATCCATAAGAATAAGATCCTCCCTTTATGGCCCACAGAATCAATTGCGCAGTACTCCTGGAACTTGCAGAGATCTGGGAGCCTGTAGAGGTCTGACGTAGGTCCCCTGCATATATGCTATGACTGGGTACCTTGGTATTCTGTGGGACTCATAACAGTGAGAGAGACAGGGATGGTCTCTGACTCTTTTGCCTGCTTGTGAAACCTTAATCCCCCTACTGGGGTGCTTCATCGACCTTGATGCGATGGTATGTGCCTGGGCTTATTGTGGGTTGTTATGTCACTGAGGTAGCTGGGAGGCCTGCTCTTGGCTGAGGGAAGCAGAAGAAGGGGTGGATCTGAGGGAGAGGGAAAAGGGAGCAGGGAGAATCTGGAGAACTGGAAGGAGGGGAAGAGTGCTACAAGGATGAAATATGTGAGCAAGAGAAAAAAAGAAGATCCTCCATACATATATAAGAATCTCTCATATTTTTATTGGGCAGGAATTTGTTTTTGCCAGTGAAACCTCGTAATCAATCCCATGATAACCTGCCTTCAGCTGGATGGTTTTCCTAGAATATTTTGCGGAATTTCTAGTATGGTTAGCAAAATAAACCTCCACATAGACAGAACTTTCCCTGCTGCCTCTGGCTGCCTCTCCACCTGAGACTTCATCCACAGTCTTTGTCTTTCATGTGGGATCTTAGTCAGATGTTGATTTTCTTCTGCACTCCATTCAGTTTTATGTCAGTTTCCCACATAAGCCTGTTAGTGATATAATATTAATTGCCCAGAAATGTCAGTCTGCAATCGCTCCAACATCATTCCTTTAATAAATACAGACTTCATTGCTTGTATTCCTATAACTTTAGCTACTTCGATTTCTTTTTTATAGCAAAGATCTGTGCAAATAAAAGAATATCAAAAGATATGCCTATAAATGCACTGTGCTAAATTCCCTCTGTGTTGAAATGCCTGTGAACTGTTGTTCCGCAATGCCTGCTGCATTTTAATGCCTTTCTCCCAAGGCAACATGATATAGAAGAAACAGCTAGAGTTTTACAGGCACACAAATCCTGGTCCACCGTGCATTCCTCATATTTCCTTACTTCTCTGAGCCTTGGTGTACGAGTCTGGGAATTGCCAACAACAACATTGTCCTCACAGATTTGACTGAGGACAAGAGCACAGATATCGTGTCCGGGACATCCCAGCTGCTCCATAAAGCTAGTTTACATTCTTCAGATCACAGCAGCAAGGACAGGAGACTGTACCATGCTCAGACTGATACCCATTTCTAAGAAGTAGTTCTATGAAAGGAATTAAGAGCAAGGAAGAGTAAGTTTAGAATCCACAAAAGTATGTAGTGCTCTGGTGTGAAGGCTTTCACATGTGGTTTTTTTATGATTATCGAGAACTGTAAAGAAAATGAAACCCATTACAAAATTAAGCTCTGTCCAGCTCAGCAGTGCTCTAAGAAGGGCCTCTTTAAAGACACTGCGTTAAAGACACAGGCTATGTAATTGGCAAAAAAAAAAAAAAATCCTAAATAACATAAATGTCTTGCTATATAGCTTGAGTTAATTCAATATTCCAAGACCATTACTGGTCACCTACATATAGATACAGCTATTTTTGTAAGAATGGCCAGACTCAGCTGGGTGTGGTCATGCGCAACGATAATCCTTGCCTTGGTGGAGAAACAGAGGATCCAAACTCTACTTTGCCCAATAAACAACAAATACAGAGAGCCTAACCTTCCATGCAGTGGTGTAGATGTTTAATCCTTTAAGAGCTTTGAGTTTCATCAGAACTTGATGTCACTTCTGAATATGTTAGGTAGAAGGTTTCCCAGAATTCCTGCTACTATGTTCCATAAAAACAAGATGACAGACCTGGTGGCACCAAGGGACCTTCAGGAGTGAGACCTTCAGGGTCAAATCTTGTGTGCTAGCCTTAAGTCCCTCATGGTTTTGTGTCTGCCAGAGGCCCAAGTCTCTACGATATAAAGAAGATAGATGATTGCAATCACAAGTCGCTCCAGTCAACAGGAATGTTTGGAGTCACACCAACTTTCTTAGTCATCTATACCTAATAAATAGCCTTCTCTTCTCCATTTAGGTGAGCAGAACAATAAATGTTATCTTTTAATATTATTTTCAGACTTTGAAGTATTTTCCAAAGCTATTACACTAGAATTATAAATAAAGTCCATTTAAGTGTCTACCCTATGGCTTGGTAGTTTTCTGAAGTTCTGGCTTCAGAAGGATTCTAAAGCTCTCTAGGGTCCTTCAGAAAGAAGAATGTAATTTATGTGTGGTGTGCTCTCTGACCAAACAGTAGAAATAAAAGTTTGCATCAATATATTTATGGTATAAGTTATTATTATAATGGTTGATAACATTGCTACAAAATGTGTATAAATCTAGCAACAAATTGCTAAATTTACTTTAACACAAAATAGAATCAATTGATTACTATGCTTATGACACTATAATATATAACATTTTATTAGTTTAGTGATAAGCATGTATTATTTACTGAGAAGCACTGAAAAATATAAAACACTTGGAAAACTATACTGTTGTTACTAAAGGGCAGAAAGAGGTTTAGGAATGGAAAACTAAGTCTAAGATAGAAAGGTGTCCCAGGCTGTAATAAAACGCTTGCATGCTATTCCAAGTATTGTGTTAGAATATTCACACTTGGGAGAAGACACGGCACATTTTGCATGGAGATACTCCATGACTTTCCTCTTGTTTTTCTCAGGGACCAGATTCTCCTCCAGGTAAATAGTCATGCTCCTGACAGCCATCAGGGACTTTTTTGAATGCTGAACAACTGCTTTTATATTCTTGCCTTACTGTCTTATTTGAGAATGGCAAGCTGATCAAACCCATATTTTTAAATTTACGTATTTATAGGCATATGGAAGAACAGTTTATAGTCTGAATGTGATTTTTTTTCCCACCGCAAATGGAAGACTATTGTGATGTTTTGTCCTTTTATAAAAACAGTACCTTACCATTTGCTTTCTTCCCTTTTTCTGTTTTCCTTTATTACTGATGACTTCATTCTACTTGAATTCAATGCTTCGGTTGCTTTGGGGTAAACTAATAGATGATGTATGCCATGTTTGCACCACGTTGATTGAACTCATCTGTTGAGTTTGAATGCTCCTCTTGCATCTCTGTAACCAGCAGAAGCCTATGCAGCGGATCCAGCCCCTGCAGTCCTCTTGGATTACTAAGGAGCCCAGGCTGCTCTCACTGCGTGTGCTCTGGGAAAGCTTAGCAGTCCCTTATTGTATTTGAGGGTTATCTTTTTTAATTAAAAACAAAAAGGAGGAGAATTAAAACTATTTTAAGAATTTTTCAATACATAGGAAAAAGAAAGGTCTGTGTCATTCCCCCCTCAGGAACTTAACTTAATCTTTTTTAAGATTTATTCTCATTATTTTCAATTATGTGTGTGCATGTGTGTCTGCATGGGTGTGTGCATGTAAGTACAGGTGCACAATAGATCCAAGGTGACAGATTCCATGGAGTTTGAATTACAGGTGGCTGTAAACATGTAAACATGTGTGCTGAGAATCAAAGTCCTCCTAAGTACGGAGCCATCGCTCCAACCTCAGGGTTTGCCCTTTCTTAGTCGAAAGCATTAATTGTTGATCAATTGACGTCTCTAGTGGACTCGTGAAGCCCAGTGGCCAGTGCATACTTACTGGTGAGAAGCCACACAGCCAACATGTGGCTGTGCTGTCCATTACTTCCCCATCCAGTAGAAGACCTTTTCCTGCAAACATGTTTACTTACAACTTTATTTCTTTTAACTTTCTAACTTAATTATCAAATACTTTACTTTGTTTTGAGTTAGCTCTCTTTTTATAAGGTGTCTCGTTTAAATGTAAAACTAGATAGTAATACCTAAGGACCTTTATGACATGCAAGGTTCTTCACATCAGGGCCTCTACATACTTATCCAATAGTCCCTTGTTCCTCTTCCCGCAATCCCTCCCATATAGCTCATAAACTACAGAGTGATTCTTATGCAAGACTCAGGTCATCGATACTTACTGATAACATGAGGAAGGGAGCACATATCCTCTGATGTGAAGGGGGGTAGAACAAAGGTAACTAGGACCTCTACTTGCCCAAATGTGCTAGCTGGGGAATGAATCCCCAAAGCAAAATTTTTTTGTTCCTATAAGTTTCAACTAGAGTGTCACTTCCTCTGTGGAGCCTTCCACTATCACCTCCCATGGCCCTGCTCTCTCCCTGTCAAAATTTAAGCACTCATGCTCCCATAATCCCTGTGCAGATTCCTCCAGAGGCATTCATCTTCATTCCTCCAAGATTGTGGTCTGTGTAGTCAGACATTTCTCTCCTGCCCATTTGTTCCTGGCAGCTGCTTCCGAAATAATTGACTTGAGGGCTTAAAACAAATTATAAATGCTCAGCCGATAGCTCAGGCTTGTTACTAGCTAACTCTTACACTCAAATTAACCCATATTTCTATTTATGCTTTGCCATGTGCTGGTACATTTATTAGCATGGCACAATCATCACCTGGGCCCACTGCAACTGGCTGGTGACTCTCCACTTCACCCTTCTCCTTCCCATTATCGCTAGTTTGATTGCTCTGCCCATACTTCCTGCCTGGCTACTGGCCAATCAGGGTTTTATTATACTAATTTAAGTATACAAATCTTTACAGTGTACAAGAGGATTATTCCACAGCAGATTCATTCAGGAAAGGATATGAAATGTTCATCTTTACATCTCCAGATCTTATTGTGAGGTTTGGCACAGTGGGACACTCAATCGTTAAATGAACCGGTGAGATTCAATGGCAGGTCAAGACCTGTATACCTGTTTTGTCTTGCCTCGCTGGGCTGATAATAAAGCATAAGCATAATCCTGATTATGTTAAATTAATCATAACAAATCAACCCAACCCAAAAAGGGGCCACTAGCTGCCCAAGGTGGCACTGGGCAAGCTGTAAGCTTAAGCAGAATCAGTGGGCAACACAAAGAGACATGACCCTTGGACAAGGAGCACACTGAAACCCTGAGCAGCTGTCTACCTTCCCTACCCAAATCTTTCCCTATTGCCAGATCTCTCGCCTTCTTTCTTTCCTGTGGTCTCTCTTTACTCATACAGTGGCCTATATCCTGTCACCACCCCATCCCCTAACAGACACACACACACACACAAGTTCTTGAGTTTCACTGAAAGGAATGCTGGTGCATGCCAGCCAATCATTTGTCACATCCAACCTTCAGGTCAAACAACTGGGATTTGATCGCTAATAAGCAATGCAATTTGAAAGAATGAGATGCCCATATTTAAATTTAACCAAACACTGTATATGTGATTGTAAGAATGCAGTGAGTTTTTTAATTGCTCTAGAAGCTCAGGACGTGATCTTACCTTCTCATTCCCAAAGCACTTATTAATCCCAAATCAGATGCCTTGATACTTGGAGTTAAGTGTGTGTGTGTGTGTGTGTGTGTGTGTGTATGTGATGTCCTTTCTTTGCTTATTACTGATTTTACCATTTTCCTAGTTTAAATTGCATTGTCAAATTTCAAATTTGGACATCAGACCCTTTAACATGGAAAGGAAAAGGGGATCTCCGAGGCTGATGTCCACCATGTGACCATATCTATTCATGTGCTACAGTGGCCGTCCCATGACTGGTAACAGTGACCGCATCCAGAAACTTCGGAAGGAGTACTATCAGGCCCGAAGAGAAGGGTTCCCTTTATATGAAGATGAAGAGGGACGAGCAGGGCCATGTGACCATGACCTCCGCTGGGTAAGCCCATGTCTGATTCCAATCAGAAGTTTCTCTCGACCAAAATAATTCAGAGCAGAATTCCACAGTCAGGTCAAGAAAATTCTGTGCATATCAGGTTACATTCATGTTTCTTGAGTTTTATAGATATGAACATTACCCAGACCACAGTCATCTTCTCCCACAGAAGTTGTTTACATAAATCAAACCACAGAACTGTACTTGTTCATTTTATCTGCTCTCATGCTTACTTTCTGTTGGGCACCTCACCCGTCTGGGGCAAGTAGGTCAGCCACTTTAAAGAGGACAAGGAACATTTGTGTATTTTAATCCTTCCACTCCTTCTCTTAGACCTTAAGTATGAGTTAATAGAAGTAAATTTCAGAATATTGTTGTCAAAGATATCTATTGTTTGTATATGAGATCTGAGCAGTTCATGTTCCCCAAATCTTACCAGTATAATAGCATGGTGCAAGGGCCATGCGGTGGTGTTGTGCGCCTTTAATTCCAGCACTTGGGAGGCAGAGGCAGGTTGATGTCAGTGAATTGGAATCCATTCTGGTCTATGAAACAAGTTCCAGGACAGCCAGAGATGCACAAAGAAACCCCGTCTCAAAAAAACAAGCAAACACAAGAAACAGAATGGCATGTCCTGAGATACAGGGAGTTTTTGTAGGATTCACAGTGCCAATTCATTCACCATTCAAGGAACAGAAGAGAATCTTGTCAGCACTGAAGGCAGACTCTGACTTCTGTGTAGCACTTTCCCTGTCTTATAGGTCTACCTATAAAATACACACAACTCAATGAGCACCCACAAAAATGCCCAGGGGCAGAGCTTAGAGTAGGGTGATAAGAACTTGTCAGCTACAGCATGTAACTTGCAGCTGGCACTCAATACATGTCACTGTAAGTATTAGCTCTGGGTACTATTATTGGAAAAGAGCTGAGTGTGGCCATTGTAATGTTTTGGCTGTAGCCCATCCTTTGAGTCCTCTTGGATGATTGGAGCCTTCTAGTCAAACAAGCATATTAAATGGGAGTTTCCTGCTCTGGGTTTCACACACGTTTCTTCTCACAAGATCACGGGGTGGAGAATGCAGCTAATGCCCTTTAGTTTTCACATCTGCATCATATGAGCTCGAGAATGACATGTGGTCAAATTCCAGCACCTCCCACTGTTGTCCAGAACAATGGCCCCATGGGCCAGGAGGCGCTTTTTCATAGAGTAGAGTTTAAAAACACTAATGGAGCCGGGAAGGTGGCACACACCTGTAATCCTAGCACCGAAGACTCTAAAGTAGGAGGATCAGGAGTTCAAGGCTAGCCTAATTTTTGTGATAAGATTAAGATACATGAGATTCAGTCTCCAAAAAAGTCCAAAGAAATGTATGAATTCATATTAATAAAAGTATGTTGTGTATATTGGTGATCCAAACTCAGAGATGTCAGCCTCTTTAGGGAAAAGCATGTCAGACTATGTAGCCAAATCAGTACCTTTATGTTTTATACAGATGTTAGAATTAAACAGAATGACATTCAGAGTTGTGGGGCAATATGTCTCTTAGATTCGCCATAGTAGAAAAGAAAGATTTCTATGGTATAACTGATGCAATAATAATTCACCCTGTCTCAAACTTGATCCTGATTGATTTACTACCTTAGACAAGAGATGAGGGGCACTTGTTAGGCAAAGCTCAGACTCCCTTAACAAACAAAAGCCAGTGATAAAATGATTGCCACTATCCCAGGAACAGAACACCATGTCCAACGAACTGAAAAGTGTTTCTGAATTCCTATGAGCAGAAAAAGAAAGCGATTTCAGAATGGCTAGCCCTTGTTATCTTGGCTTTGTTTAAAGATTTCTTTACTTTTAGCTAAGAGGATGAAGATGCTAAGCCTCAAAGAGACTGAACACGTCTGTGAAGCTCACCAAACCTGAACTGGAGGCTGATCCCTTGGGAGCTGCCTTTTCTAATGATTCTCTTTATACCAAGCAAACTTGTAACCAAACAGTTTAGTGACTGAAGAAGTATCTATTTTAATTTGTGTTTCCCATGCTCTGGTACATTGAGCTTTGCCAAATGTGACTGATTTTACTTTTCCCAGACAATTTGAGTCTAAGGCATCCCAGAGGGATGCTGGGAACTGCACTGTCATAAAAGACAAAGTATCTCTGTGATCGCCTGAAATACTCCAAACTTGGGATTAGCATCTCAGCATCCTTTCTACTCCTTCCCCTGTGTCAAAGGAAAACACTGGTACCTTTTGTCTAGGGGAGGCCTAGGAGAGCAAGTTTAGAAAAATTAACATTTTATTCCTGCCTCTCAGCCAAACCCAGCAAAACATCTTTCATGAGCCTGAAGTGTCTAGAGTAGGGTGGTCCTCAAACCACAGAAGTTCTTGTTAAATTCAAATCAAAGGGCAGGGAAGGAGAGCTACCCCTAGCAATTTATAATTCCCCGGGTAGTCAACAAAGAATCTGAGATTCAGACTCAATAATAGAAACTGAGCATTGGTTCCTTCCATTTCCATAAATCTCTAAGCAATCCCTGTTTGCTCATAAAACCATCACCATCATCATCAAAAATATTTCACAGACTTTGAGATGTCCCAGTAAAGTTCCACACTCAGGTCAAGAGGCCTAAAGGATGTTCCCCAGAACTACCCTATTCCAGATAATTCTGTGCTCCCAGGAAACTAGGAAGATAAATTACCCTCTAACTAATCCTCCCTTGCTATCCTCAGGACAACTCTGCAGATAACAAACCTGCATATGTTCAAGGCCCTTATTTAAAATTCTAAGGATTTGTATAGAACCTGTAGACTTTCTCCTATATACTTTAGAGCATTTACAGACTATTGATGATACTTAATGTAATGCTGATGTTATGTAGATAGTTTTTAATCTCTGCAATTTGTAGAATAATGATAGGAAATTTTATGTGTATTCAGTAATATGAATTGTGTCTGTGTGCTCATGTTTGTGGGTGAACAAGTGTGCAGGTGTATATACACATGTGTGTAGTCAGACTTTCTTTGACTATCAGCTCCCAAATAATGACACGGAGACTTCTTACTAATTATGAAAGCTTGGCCTTAGCTTAGGCTTGTTCCCAACTGGCTCTTATAACTTAAATTAACCCATTTATATCATTCTACATTCTGCCATGTGGCTTGTTACCTCTCCTCCATACTATATATTCAACTTTCTCCTTCTCTCTGGCGAAATCTCTGCCTCTCAGATTCTTCCCAGAGTTGCTATCTCTGACTGGAAGTCTCATCTATCCTCTCCTGCCTAGGTATTAGCCATTTAGCTCTTTATTAAACCAATCATAAGGTGCCTTTGATCCAGTGAAATGTCCTACAATATTTCCCCCTTTTGTCTAAATAAAAAGGAAAGGGTTTAATTCTAACACAATGAAACTATATACAATAAGAACAATTATCAGGAAAGAATTACATTCATGATGTCTACTCCATCTTTATTTGACAACTTTGGAGAAAGTGTTCTATTAGCTATCCTATCCTGGTGAGTCCAAAGTATTGTACCTAAATCACTTTGTATCAAAACTTGTATCAACAACCTAAAAATATCTTTTTAGACCTAAAATAGTTTCTTAGATAAACAATTTAACTTTATCTGTCTCTCAACCTTTATAAACTTTACATCCAATTTGGACAGCATATTGTCAGCAGTCAAGGCAAGAGCAGTTCCTTATGCAAACTCTGTATGGAGGTTCTCCAATATTCATCATCTTCTCTGAAGTAAACTGGTGCTTCCAGGAGCATATATATCTCACTATCATGAAAACCTTTATGTTATTAAAAATCTTAAATTCTGTAGAACTCTGAAGTATTTGAAGACCACCTATCTATCTAAAATATATGTTTGACTTTGAAAATAAACCTAACATAACTCCAAGTCTGATTGTTATAAGATGACTAACTCTTAACCTGCATTTCTTAATTATTCTAAATAGTTTGTGATAATTGCTTTTAAGAACTAGAACTTTACATTACATTTTTAAGTGAGCTGGATGGGTACAGTACCTTAAATAAGACTAGAAACATATATATAGTATAACAAAAATAACCTTAAATCTGTATCAATATACAAAAATCCGTACCAATGTAAACATTTGAGACAAATAGTTTCTTTTCAGTAGATTCAATAATCTACCATTTTATCTTATCATTCCTATATCCCCCCATTTTTCCTTTCATAAAGAGATCCTTGAATCCAGCCTCCTTTGATTAGTTTCCTATCTGATCATGACCAATAACAACTTGCTACTAGCCCCCTAAAAAACAACAAATACACAAAAACACTGAGTGACCAAAAATCACACACCCAACCTCTTGGGAATGTAGGCATATGTTCCTAAATTACTTCCTGCTGTGTGGGATCGATGGCATCTTTAGGGGATCCTGAGACTATTGGGGTTGTGGTCAAGTCCTGGGAAAGCTAGCTGTATCGTTTGTTGTTCATTGTGTCTGTGATGGGAGAGTGCAGAGCTTATCTGAAGACCTGGCTGGAAGGGTCTGTGGAGCTGGACCATGTCGGGTAGCAGCTTTGAAGCTGTGCTGAATGCAGATTCTCGAGCGAGAATGAACCACCTGGGCTACTTGTCTTCACTGGTGCCTAGTCCTTTCTTTATCTGAAACACACAAACATTTAAAGGTAACATACATATCTGCATTAGCACAAGTATGGAATGTGCGGTGTGCACAAGTCAACTAAAGATGATTTTATGTCCTATATTTGAGCAGGTAAAAGGCATCTGTCTACTTTATAAGCCCTTTGGGACTGCATAACCCATCTGTAATATAAAGCTCCATCCATGCCATATGAATGAATGACATGTAATAATAAGTCATGAGAACTCTGTAGCCAACAAGATTTATCATGTCTCATCCAGTCTCAGAGCTGTTCCCATAGTAGAGGGATCAGCTTATACATCTCCTGTCCTATAGTTTTTGTTTTTTTCTTCATGTCTGCAGACAAACCTGACCTTTTTAATTTTGAAGGAATCCATAGCATTTTGTTTCTGTAGAAACAAAGGCATAATCATTCCCCAAAACACAACACATTTTCTGACTTCCATTCAGAAGTTACAGCATCCTTAAAATATATAGGCTGGTTTAATTCAGCAGTTTCCATAGTCCAATGTCTCCCAGAACATGTTGTTTTTTGCTCGTTAGTATTTAAATCTCAAAGCTATATATAATAAAGCACTATGTAAGATCAAATGCCCTGTGTATTTCCCATCCTTACATGATTTATTCTTTTTATATTAATTTCCTCTTTCTTTAAAGATTTTATTTTTTAACTAATTTTTCTATGACGATCTATACCCCATTTCTTTTCTTTATTTAGTTTCTAAGCACATTTTCAAGCATACTGTTCCTGTCCAAAGGTTTTTCAGTCTGGACCCGGCTTTCTACAGGCCTGCAGCCTTCTCTGACCACATGAGTCAAACATTAAACAGCCACCTGCTGTGTGACTCCCCTTAGCACACGGTACTTGTGCCTGGCTTGTCCCCCACCACCTCCACCTTGGGTCATCCAGCAGACTACCCCACTGGTTCTGAGCTGCATCCACTGTTTGCCTTTGTGTATGAGCCAACCAAACCTCATGTGTACAGGGGCAACGGTCTACAGCGCCTGTCTGCCTCAGCTCTGGGAAGTTGGTGTACCCATGCTGCAGCAGGCATTTCTGCCTAGGGTCATCTACCACAGCAACTGCTTCAATACTTGGCCGAACAGCAGAGCCAGTGAAAGGAGCTGCACCTCTGTGGGCCTCAAGCACCGGGCCTGCTTGAGAGAGAGCAGTTACTAAGAAGCCATGTCTGGCTCAGGGTCCAGATCTTTTCTCAGCTTTCTCAGACCATGTTTGGCTATACATGGAGCACCCACTTTACTCGTACTTTCTGTCCGAACTACCAGCTTCCAAATAATGACATGAAGACTTCTTACTAAGTATGAAAGCTTGGCCTTAGCTTAGGCTTGTTCCCAACTGGCTCTTATAACTTAAATTAACCCGCTTATATTATTCTACATTCTGCCACATAGATCACCTCTTCTCCATACTGTATGTTCAACCCTCTGTGTCTTGCTGGTAAAATCTCTGCCTCTCAGAGTTCTATCTTCTTCCCAGAGTTCCTATATCTGCCCAGAAGTCCCACCTATCCTCTCTTGCCTGGCTATTGGCCACTTAACTCTTTATTAAACCAATCAGAAGGTGACTTTCATACAGAGTTATCAAATATCCTGTAGCATGTGTATGTCTTATGTATGGAGTTCAGGCATGAACCTCATGTGCCATTCTTCAGGTTCTGTCTACCTTTTTTGGTTTTGTTTTGGGGATAAGGCCCCTCACTGGCCTTGGATTACTTAGGCTAAGATGGCTGACCAATGAACTCTAAAGATTTCAGCAGCCTCCACCTCCCCAACACTGTGATTATAAGCATGTTCTACCATGCTTGGAATTTTTTTAATGATGTTCTAGAAATAGAATCTGGGTTCTCATCCTAGCGAGGCGAGTACTTTACTAACAGAGCTATCGTTACAGCTGTCCAGATGCATAAAAACAAACAATATTTCAATGTGTGGTTGACTAATAGCTGCAGATGGCCAGCTGTACTCTCAAACTTGATTAAAAATAGCCCAGAGAGCAAGTATACTCACAAAAGTCTTTAAACCCAAAATGATGAAAATGTTTACTGAAGAGATTATGAAATGAATATTTTAAAGTATTTTTCTCAATGGAACTGACTTTTCTTCTTCGATACTATACACACTCAGTGGCTTGAGCCTAAGGCATCGTCTCACAATTTTTTTCCTTTGCATTTCTTTTCCATTTTCTCCACATCCTGTTTGATTTTAATAAATATTCATTTCCTCAATCTCAATTTCAAAATTGAGATTGCTCAATTTTGCTCAGCCTCAGTGGAGGCCAATCATTGGCAATAAGAATATAGCATTATGTCCAATTTAGAGAGACTCATAATCTGGCTAAGGAATATTTGTATCTCACCCAACACTTCATAGGACAATAGCATATATATGGCAAATGCTGTAACCAGTTTCTATATGGACTCGAAGAGGGTAACCCAATGTGTTGGGTCTGCAGTCAGTCGCAGACAAGGGGCTGTGGATGCTATTTAGGCAATTTGGGGCTTGCTTCAGCCAACACATTTTATTATTATTATTATTATCTCATGTCAGTGATTCATTTTCTTCTTCTACAAATGAAAATAATAGTAGTAATAATAACTTGCTGGATTTCTTCACGTCACCGGCTTTAAACATGTGAACACAGAGACTGTACGGTTTGTCAATATGGGCCCGAGCTGGAAAGCTCTATCTATCAACCACCTCTGTGGCTATTTCCCATCCAGGTTCTGAAAAGCTATAAAGAATTGTCTATAGAATTTCAATGGCTCCCAGAGAAATGGCCTGGTGGGTTTTTATAGACCCAGTTAAGTAAGCAAGGCATGCTGGCCATGAAGTGTTAACATTTGCCAAAAGAAAACATGGTACCTGCTATCTGCTGGTATTTTTATTTTCTGTAAAACTTGTTAAGACTGTCGCTGTTCTCTGGCAACAGACTGCCTTTTTTATTAGCAGATAAAGATTATCTGCTTATTTAATAGCAGTATGAATATCCTGTAATTTCAAAAATGGGATGGCTCTCAGGTTTTCTGCGACGTCCATACCTTTATTATTGCCTTCTTCATGAGCGGTATAGTGTATGTTATTATTCCTCTCTTCTCCTTTTGAGATTCTTGGCTAAATTAGAATAATGTTTACTTATAAAAGAGTTTATAGACTCTTAGATGGGAAAAGAGAACATGTGTGTGTTGGGGGGCTGGTAGTTGACATAACTTAGTCTAACATAACATGCTAGTTTCCAATGACCTAAAAATCTTGGTACCACAACTTTCTGGAAAGGGAGTTGGCTCGGGTATAGTATAGCTGCAAACAAAAGTGGGGAGGCTGGGTTCATAAAGGAAAGCACTTGAAAGGGTTTTCTCATCCTGTTCGGGTGGTGATCTAGTTGTCAAGTTGAAGGACTGTGCTTAGCTACTGACCTGCACAGTGAAAGATAAAGATTTGTACTCAACAGGGGTGAACAATGTGATGCCAAGGTCATGCTAGCTATCGTAAGACAGAGACTGAATGTGGAAATACTATAGACAAGTATGCTAACTAGCTTTACTTTACCTTAGCACAAGCTAGGGTCATTTGGAACCTCATGTGAGAAAATTCCCCTACCATATTACCTGTGGACAAGCCTGTGGGGCATTCTCTTCATTGATAATCATCAACTCTGTGGAAAGTCTCACACCCAGCAGATCCCAGAGTGTTATACAAACGGTTGGTGTTCAGTGAGGTACTCCTGACCTTATTGACTCAGCCTGATCAAGTTCTCATTGTCAGAATCATCGGAACTAAACAAGAACAAGATTATAAGGCAGAACCAAAGAGTGGACCCAAGCCCATAAATAGTCCATAAGTAAGTTTGGGTAAAAAGGACCCCAAGAGAAATTGACATACCATTAATAGGCGGGAATGGATGTTGGCTACAATCAGAGGTTTTTTTAATTTAAATTATGTAAACTTTATCATCACATATTTTTAAGGATCTCATATGTTTATATATTTTTCCTGTTTATTATTAGAAAGAATGGGTACCATTAACGATCTCAAATCCATTGTCATTTTTTTTGCTACAAAAAAGTGGATATTTTCTTTTGTCTTCTGATCTAGTACCTTTGAACTATCCAAAGACGCAAGTGATGTTTTTTTCCTGAGTTATTCATCTGAACCTACCAGACTTCTGGTTTATAATTACCTGTAGAAAGTAACATTTTGGTTAACTTTAAATGTAAAAGTTATAAAAGCAATAGGATTCTTTGAAATTACTAAGGATACTTGCTTTCTTTAGACAGGGTTGCTCATATACTTTTATAACTGCACTGGCTACTTCTATGTCATCTTAACAAGAGCTAGAGTCATTTTGGAAGAGAGAACTTTAATTGAGAAAATGTCCCTACCAGACTGGCTTGTTAGAAATTCTGTGGGGAATTTTCTTGATTAGTGATTAATGTTGGAGGGCCCAGCTCACTATGTGTAGTGTCCCCCTCCCTTGGGCTGTTGGTCCTGCAAACAGGGCTTCACCATGGCCTCTGCTTCAGTTCCTGCCTCTGTCAGCAGGATGTAAATTCCTGAGAACAGAAGTGTGGATTGAGGAAAGAAATAGACAAGAGATAGAAAGTAGAGTCGAGAAGACTTTCAAGGAATATTGTAAAAAGGCTGAGTTTATTACTTAAAGTCCTTCTGTGCCCCCAATCAAAAGGAAAAGGCTTCCACAATACAAAAAGCAAGCAAATATAATTACCTGCTTACATCTCAAAACACCGGGTGACTATGCCCTACGTCAAAACATCTGGTGCACTGGCTTTAAAGAATAAGGCATCCACTAGCAGCACCCTTGGTCAAACATCTTGCTCATCCTTGGGGAGCAAGAATGGATCTGAACTCCCTGACCTTTAGTCAAGATGGAAGGGATCCAAAACTGTGGGCCCCTGAAGCACAATTAAATGAAGCACGATTAATAAAATCTTGGGGTCATAAATTGGGGTTCAACCTGATTATCCGAAAAGCAAAACAGTCAACCACTGACTTTAACTTGACCTCAGTCTGAAATGGAGATCCTGCCTCCCAGAATTTCAGAAGTAGACTGTGTCTGAGAGCTGTCTCGCCCCATCTTATATTCCTCTCTAGGGCTGGGATTAAAGGTGTGTACCACAGGGATTCAAGGCATGCACCACCCGATTACTATGGCAACTAGTGTGGCTACTGGGTTCAAAGGTGTGTGTTACCATAACCTGGTCCGTAAGGCCGACCGGTGAGACTGTTTGACTCTCAGATCTTCAGGCAGTCTTTGTTTATTAAAATACTATTGAAATGTCACTATAGGCCCTCACATACCTCCAGGTTCCTGCCTTGAGTTCTGCCCTGACTCCGGCCTCAATGACTGACTGAGACAGGGAAGTATAAGATGAAATACATCCTTTTCTCCCCAAGTTGCCTTTGGTTATGGTGCTTCATCACAACAATAGAAACCCTAACAAAGACAATAACATTTATTTTTGAGAAGTATTATTCTTTTACTAAAATATGGAAGTCATAGTATGAAGTAAAAAATTAGAGCCATTAACAGTACGTTTCAGAGATATCTATAGTTTGGCTACTGCATCAGCTTTCTGTCACCATAACAAAGTGCCCAAGATAACTAACTTTCAAAAATAAAAAGGGTCACTGGGCTCCCAGTACTGAATTAGAGTTACCGTCACAATCAGTTCAGCCCATCATTTTAGGCCTGTGTAAGCCACAACATCATGGTAGATCGTGAGTAGGGCAGCAAAATTGCGCTTATCACATGGCCAGGTAACCAAAGAGAAGAATCAGGGCACAGTACATTACAGAGGCACACCCACAAAAACCAAAGGCCCCACCTCTAGAAGTTCTACACCTCCCCATAGCATCACTCTGGGGACCAAGGCTCTAACCTGTGGGCCTTTATGGGACAGTCAAGATTCAAGCTCTTTCCATGTAGTATTCAGCCCCTGCTTGGCGGATTAGCTCTCTGGGACTCCATGCGCTCCCAATGCTGACTCCATCCGCAGATCACAACTTCCCTCACAGCCCAAAACAGCTGAATCAAAAAAAAATGGAAATGATGATGTCAAAGCAGGAGGAGAGAGAGAGAGAGAGAGAGAGAGTCTCTCTCTCTCTCTCTCTCTCCTACTGTGGCCATGAGTGAGGTGAACTGAAGCCTGATTGAACTAGAGGCTGGTAAAGCATGAGATGCCAGTTTAATGGCTGGAATTTGCTCAACTGGGTTTCAGGAAGAGATGACAAGTAGAAGAAAAGAGATAAAACAATGGAGGATTTTTGTGGTTGGTGGTGGTGGCTTTAGCGCCCTCTATGTGTCAATGCTGCATTCACAGGAACACACACCACACAAGCTATATGGGGGGAAACTGGGAGATATCGCATGGGAGTAAATCTTTAACTTTTAAACCACAGCATCGATCCTCTTGGAGGCAACATGTTTACAGGCAATCCCCGACACCCAAAGAAACTGTGTTGCAGAGACCCATTTAGAAGTTGGCAATTTAGAACTAGGAATGGATCTTCCCATGGGGGAAAAAAGATTGGTTGTGGGGTTCCTAAATCAGTGTCCAAAGTCCCACTAAAACCTAGTAACATTGGGCTGATTGTAGTTTCGTTGGCTGAAGCAGTGGCAGGGAGCCCCAGAGCCAGAGGGAGAGAGGACATTTCCTTTTCTCCTTCCTGGACACATACATGTTCGCCATATTCTCCAGGTCCTACCCTGTGTATGCCTCCTCTAAATCTCTGACCATTAATTGTCCCTGACCTCCCAATCATGGCTCTCCACAGAAGACCCTTCCTCCCAGAGTAAAGCCGTACTCAAGTTTTCCTATGCCCCACCCCTGACCCCCAGAAGTTACCATTTTCTCAGAAGTCAGTTCTGACCTATCAAGTTTGTAGAGAAAGTATAGGAGGCGGGTTCAGGAGATTGCTACTCCCACGACTGGACTACTGGGTCTGTTCTCCGTGGCCTTGTCTCTGCCAGCCTGGGGTTTCTCCAGCATTTCTCTTCTTATGCAGGGCCACCTGACTGACTTCCTGTGATCAGTATTCTGATTCTGAAAATAGAACTGATTTCTTTAGTAAACTTTTAGTGAACTCCCATCCTCCAAAGGAAAGCTTTTGTTTCTAAATCTGCCTTCTGGGGCCCATGGCACCAGTTATTGTAACACAGGCCATGACTCATCAGCTCTGGCCAACCATCTGCCCTGTATACCCTAAACCTCGCTGTCCACTCATCCTGCCTTTCTAATGCAGAAATGGTGAAGATAGCTTGAGCGCTGTTTACTTGAAATGTAGCAGGCAGCAGAGCGTGTTATTATATTTTGTTAGATCAGAATTACAAGTGATTTCCGGAGTTTGCATCAGGGTTGTACCAATTCCTAACTGGGAAAATGTGGGTCATTTTCTACCTCTCTGTCGCCTTTAATCATCTTCTAATGGTGCTGTTTCATATAAGTATGGTAACAAGTATGTGACTGCATGGAAAGCGATGGTGTCTGTCATGTAGCAAGTGTTCGATAAGTGTTTTCAATAGTTGACATGCCCAGGTGCTTAGAAACCATTCATTCCACCGCCAGACAACTTATCTGTTCTCCCTTAACCTCTGCTCACTCTGGGCCATTGTACAGCACCCACTGCATCGTGGGAGGCCTCCCAGCCCCACTCACTGTGCTGCCATGGAGAGGCCCATGGTGCCTTCAGGAGCTGACTCCCAGCTTGGCTAGCAGGCACTTCGTTGACAAATTCCATTGCTCCAAGTCAATATCTATTTCCCTCTCTCCCACACATTCACTTTTCTTTCTTAGCCTCACTCCTTTCGTCTTTGACCTTGGGGCGCCCCTTAGTCTCTTTAATGAGCTCAGGGAAAAAACAAAGACTCGCAGAAAGTTGATGTCTACTGGCTTCTGCTTTCAGCTTTGCAAAAAAAACCCAGAGCAAAGAAATGCCAACTGGCCAGCTGAGCTAAGGTTGAGGGTGCAGCTCAAAGACAGGACATGCAAATGACTAGCTTAGTGACGTACACAATACCAGATTGTTGATAACAATGACATCATTTATTCAGTACTTCCTCAGCCCAGTCTTATATAACACGAAGATGCTGTGACATAGACATCCTACGTAGATAATAAGATAACCTTATTATCGTCTAATGAGAAAACCAAACTTCTAGAGCTGCACCACCACCACACAATGATTAACAAAGCTGGCTCTCCAATGTGGGCTACCTCCCAGAGCAAAAAGAAGAAAAGGGGAACCCCAAACCCTGGCAGCTCTTTAAATATTTTTGATGTGTGTGGAGAGGGTGGGGAGAGGGAGTTCATGTTTCCCGTCTTGAATATTCACATTTAACACTGTCAAACTGCTCCGCTGCCTCTGCCCAGTGACTCTTCTTCACTCTTGGTTTCTCATTGAGCCCAACAGGACCCAACCAAAACCCAAGTTTGGTATTGTTTTCTGAGTTCCCTTTAGAAGTCTAAATGAAATCATTCTTTTTATGTTGTAATCAAATAAGTTAGCCATCTCTGGCTTTAACCCAAATCTAAATAGCCACAAAAAAAAGCAGAAAAATGAAAGTTCAAAACCACATTATTTTTCCATAATATGTAAAGAAGAAAAAGGCCCTGTATGCTACACTTCCATTCAACTGAAAAAAGAACCCTTTCAGCCTCTAATGAGCAATTAATTCCAGTTCAGGATGCCGAGTTTAGAAGAAGTTAAGTTTCCCCAAACCACAACCGTTTGTGTTGGATCATGCTTAAAACCCAAAATTCCAACTTCTCAATAATAACATTCTTTTCTTCTACTGCAATGGGAGAAATGACCATTTTATGTAATATAGGCGGGACCATAGCAGAAACTCCTATGAATTCCAGATTGCCCAAACAGTTCTCAAAGCTGTTTAAAATCGGGGGATGTGTTTTGTTTTAACAGAGCTTAAAGGCTCTAAAATAAACTTTTGGTACTAAATTAAAACGAGAAGATGATGTTTAGAGTAAAAGATATGAAAATCCACCATCCAACTGGTATTTGTGGCTCTTCAAGTTTACAACAGTTCAGAATTTGCAGCCCATGGCATCTCCCAACTCCGCTTCCTAACTATAAACCACTTGGATCACAACGGTGGCCATCTTGTTCTTTCTTTTAAGAAAATGTTGGCGTGCGTCATAACCATTCTGAAGTTTTAAACATTTGGTTCTTATTTAATAGCAACTATTCTGATGTTATGGTGGGGGAAAAGAAAATTTATAGAAAGCTCTCCTTTTGGGTTTCATAGAAACCCAAAGAAAACCATAAAATGATGGCCATCACTACCACAGCACTGGCATTGCCATTCTCCATTAGTTATAAACTGATTGGCCCATTAGCTCAGGCTTCTTAATAACTCTTACAACTTATATTAGCCCATTATTCTTATCTGTGTTAGCCATGTGGCTCAGTACCTTATTCAGCGAGGTAGGTTATATCTTGCTGCTTCTGTGGCTGGGTAAGGACTGCAGAGGAATGGGCTTCCTCCTTCCCAGAATTCTCTTGTTCTCATTGACCTGTCTGGTTTTCCCACCTCTACTTCCTGCCTGGCTACTGGCCAATCAGCATTTATTTAAAATATAATTGACAGAATACAGAACATTGTCCCACATCACTCAGCCATCACTGTTTCATTGTGAGCTTTGAAATCACAATGCTAATTGTGTTTATGAAAATGTACAAAAGTTGGTCCCACTGACTTCTTGCTAGGCTGACAGGTCAGACTTCACATTCATTCTAGTAAATGGTCATTAAAGACAGGGTATGATGTTGTTTCCACAGGCCACTGAGGAACTGTGTCCTTCCCTGCTTTCAAGGCTAGACTTGGGTAAAGGCTGTGGAATTTTCTTCAGAAGATATTTCTGGTCTCTATCGGCTCTCACTCAGCCTCTCCCCATACGTGGCTCTATAACTGAGGCAGCGGCAAAACCAGAGCAGCACATGTGGAAGACATGCTTGCTTCCTGCAACTCTTCAATCCTTTGTTAGTTATGTGCCTGGTGAATACTTAGTAATGTATATGTGTGAATGTTTATGAAAATGTACATTGGACCCAACAATTGCAGCGTCCAGTAACAGTAGAAAATTGCTCTCTCTCTCTCTCTCTCTGAGAGAGAGAGAGAGAGAGAGAGAGAGATTCTCTCTCTCTTTCTCTCTCTCTGTGTAATGTATATGTGTATAAACATATTAATGCTTTGAAATTTCCCCCTCAGAGAAACAGTAGGAAACATTGCATGAGAAAGACATTCCCCTTCATGATCTAATGTCTTTTCTCTAATGAACCTTCTGGCTCACACTGTACTAATGGATACCCCCAAACCATGTAGAGACATCTCCGTTTTTCAGTCTTGCTCTCCCATCGTCACTAATTGCCAGAGTCCCAGATTGTTTCTGAATAGCAAATCTCATTTAGTTTCTTAGAGCTATGAAATACATCTTTTTCCTCCACCTCTTCAGTGCAGACCCAGCTTCCTGTTTTCTGAAAAATTCCCTTCATAGTAATTTCCAGATTGAAATGGTCAGGCAGCCTGTAGACATTGATGTTCTATACCTGCTTGTGGTTATGGGGAAATTGGAGACTCACATTCCAGACCAGGAAATCATGGTCTCACAATTAACGTGAAAGACGGCAGGGAAAACCTTTGAAAACAGACCGTGCATTGGCGACTGGGGGGACGCTGTTGAGACCAGGAAGGAGTTTGTGGTTTAGGTGTGGGTTTGGACTGCTTTTAACATTTTCCAAATTCAAAAAGAGGAAAACTTTCTCTTTTCTACATGCAGATGTAAAGTTACAAAACTACAGTCCCTAAATCCACAGTGGTGAAGGGGGGGCTGACAAACAGGAAAAACTGGACACCTTGTTCTCGAGCCTCCAGTTTTCCCCTAGACGCAGACATTTGATTCACCAAAACTATGAATGCCTTCTCGCTTGGAATCGCAAGGTTTTTCTTAATGATCTTATTTTCAAAATAAGAAGAAAACCTATTAATGTCCTAGCATCATTAAAGGAAAATAATAACCTCATTTTTACTTTTATTTGTCATTTTGGCCCTAGGACTCGAGAACAAATTTCAGAGCATATGGTTGCTTAGTTTCACATTCATTCCTTCCTTGGGCTTCCATTCAGTGGCAACTTTGCACCAGAAACTTACTTGACTCCAGAGACTCAGAAGTGAAAAGGGAGTCCAAGTCATTGAGAAGGGCAGACAGGAAACATTATTTCATATAATGAGATATTTAGGAGTGGTTATACAGGAAGAAATTGGTAAGTGAATGCATAGGGAAGGGAGACTAACCAGGAATTAATAAGATAGATTTGCTTTTATCCCTGTGAAATTTTCTCTGTGCACTTGGCCTTTCATTGTGTCTGCACTGAGGGCATTCTGCAGCAAAGCAGGCTTCTGCATCTAGCAATTGCCCTCTGTAATTTACGAACAAATATAAAGTAGCTTTTAGCATATAATGAGACTTGTCTTGAGGTCCAGCCTCTCACTCTAGAGATCTGAGTATTTGTGTGGCACAGCAGGCCCAGTTGTGGACCTGAATCAGCCTAGAGACTCTTCTTTCAAACTGAGTCTCACGGATTCTTAAATGATTATGGGATTAGTTGGTTGTATACTGCTGCCATTTCTAGATTATTTGAATAAAAAAAGAATTTATCAAAGAGTGATAGGTAATGGGGGCATTGTTTCTGACCAAATTAGGTGCACACATATATACACATGGGAGTGGCTAGACAGACAGACAGACAGACAGACACTGCCTGCCTGCCTGCCTGCCTGCCTGCCATGGACAGAGATAGAGAAAGGGAGAGAGATAGAGCCTGATCATGATGTAAATTATGTCTTTTGTGAATTATGAGTTTAGAACGCTGAAACCTGTAGTCTAGACGCTAAGTTACCTGTGTGCTTGTTAATCATTTCATTTTAAAAGGACTCGCATGGTATTTGTTTCATACTAGGGATTCAGAGAATTTTTTATGAATTAAGACTGAATAAATCCTGTTTGAAATACATAATGTATGGCAGAGATTGTTTGTCTCAGGTGTGCCTATATATCAATCCACAGACAGGTATAAAAAGATAGATACATACACATGTTTTAAATAAGTTCCTTTTAAACCAATAGTTTCATGTAGTTTTGAAGTCAACAGTTGAAGAGGATAAAGTGGAGCAATGAGACACTTGACGCACTTTTAGCCTTTTTCTTTTTCTGAAAATTACTATTTTTTATTTAAATTTAATATATTAGTAATCCATGCTTGCTCTTAAAATTTAGGTGATTAGGGGTGAGGCCCTAACTCAGCAGTTAAAGTGCCTACCCAAGCACGAGGACCAGAGTTCAGACCCTCAGAAACCCAAATAAAACACATGGTGACACTGACCTTCCCATCCCAGGATACAAAGGCAGGCAGTTCACTGAGCAAACTGGCACCAAAGATCAACCATGTTAGAGAGCTTTGGGTTTGATTGAGAAAGCCTGCCTCAATAAATAAGGTAGACGGGCAATGGATGGTGATTCATCACCCTTGGGTGTCCACATGCACATTCACCCACATACATGCAAAACATGCACATCACATACACACGCATAGATAAACACTGGAAACAGAATAAAGGTTTAGGTAATGCTGAAAATCCTAAAATGAAGTATCCAGTGCCTGATCACACAGGAGATGAAGTCTCTTTTTTAAGCATTTCCTTTCCCATCAATACACATGGATACAAAAATATCATATGTAATAATTAGCTTAGAATTCTTCTAACTGTGCTGTGGCTCAGACTTCTCACTTTCCACTACATTGTAATCAGTTTCCACACTGCTAAATACAAATTTAATATTGAATGCAGTGTTTTCTAGAAAAGATATTCAATTATCCATTAAATATTTTCCCATTATTAGACATTTAAATTGTTTCCATAATTTCTTATATGTAATATAANTCAGCAGTTAAAGTGCCTACCCAAGCACGAGGACCAGAGTTCAGACCCTCAGAAACCCAAATAAAACACATGGTGACACTGACCTTCCCATCCCAGGATACAAAGGCAGGCAGTTCACTGAGCAAACTGGCACCAAAGATCAACCATGTTAGAGAGCTTTGGGTTTGATTGAGAAAGCCTGCCTCAATAAATAAGGTAGACGGGCAATGGATGGTGATTCATCACCCTTGGGTGTCCACATGCACATTCACCCACATACATGCAAAACATGCACATCACATACACACGCATAGATAAACACTGGAAACAGAATAAAGGTTTAGGTAATGCTGAAAATCCTAAAATGAAGTATCCAGTGCCTGATCACACAGGAGATGAAGTCTCTTTTTTAAGCATTTCCTTTCCCATCAATACACATGGATACAAAAATATCATATGTAATAATTAGCTTAGAATTCTTCTAACTGTGCTGTGGCTCAGACTTCTCACTTTCCACTACATTGTAATCAGTTTCCACACTGCTAAATACAAATTTAATATTGAATGCAGTGTTTTCTAGAAAAGATATTCAATTATCCATTAAATATTTTCCCATTATTAGACATTTAAATTGTTTCCATAATTTCTTATATGTAATATAATATCAAGTTTATAAATCAATATTTACATAATTATTTTTATCATAATTAATATATTATTTATCGTTTTAACTTTGCTACAGTTACTCAAATTGACCCTAGGAAATCTGGTATATTTATATGCCCATGGTTACAGATTTATTACTGCAACCAGTAGCTATTTATGATTTATTTTTTATGTGCTTTATTGCAGCTCTGCTAGAATCTAATATTTTCATTTTTCCTTGTCTCTTCCTCTTTTCTAGAAAAAAGCGCTTTTTTGTTTGTTTTCATTTATTATTTACAATAATCTAGCCATGTAGGAGACCAGGCTGACTTGAAACTACAGAGATCCACCTGTCTCTGCCTCCCCAAGTGCTAGGTTTAAAGGTGTACTCCCCAATCCCTAACAAGATTGAGCATTTATAAATTCTTTAGGCATTAATTTTCTTCTGTGTATGAATTTTGCATTTTCCTAAAATATTGGATCCTAATTTCTACACATTCTTCATGTGGAAGAAGAGTTGGCCTTTGTCTGCAAATGCCACTTGAACATCTCTCCAGCTTCTTCACTGGGCTCTCAGCTCCTGACACTTCAGATGGAAAAGGCTTTCATTTACGTCCAAACAAATCAATCTCACCTACCCAGTCTTCCAATGGCACTCAGATATCTCTAAAGATGAGCAAGTGATTTTCCCTCATCTGTTGTGGGAACTCAAATGAATGGGGTTCCTAACCTTTCACACCTGTGGGATTTAATCTTTCTAGACAGACAGAGCATGGGTTGTTGGCATTTCATTTAGGAGTCTGCATCTCTTGTGTCTGAAATTGGTGGCTAGTTTGCTTGTTTCCTTCCAACATTAATACATTCACACAGAAGGGTTCCTTGACTATTGTAAAATGACCTAGCTGGCTCTCCATCTGATTCTGTGCATTGTTAACAGTTTCTGTGATGTAGTCATTACCTCTATGTAGAGACTGACAATAGCTCATAAAAAAAATCTGTACTGATGCTTCCTGTGGATAACTCTCTGACATCATTTTCAACTTTGCCTATAAACAAAAATCTCTGAAAAAGATGTTTTCCTTACCTAATTTTTAAGTGTGGCAGTTTTTCCTATTTTCTATTTCTTTGAGATTTTTCCAACTTTTGTGTATTTTAAGGCTTCGGTGTATTGTATTTTCTATCTTCTAGTACATTTATCTCATCTTTATCAACTGTTATTTTCTTTCCTTAAAAAATCTATGCAATGTTGCTTACTTTTTTAATTATTTGTTTCATTTAGCTATAGTAGTATAAGGTAATGAGTAATATAAGGTAAGAAATATAAGGTAATTATTTGTTTCATTTACTTGATATAACAAGATAATGAATTTGGACTTAGTTTTGATATATTTTCTTTCAGGGTGTCTTACAGTAACTATTCGTAACTGTGATTATATTTTTTGTTCATAAGAAAATGGGAAGACTTTGTTTCTCCTGTGACAGGGGCGTGGTTATATAATCATTATTTCAGTGTTCAAAAAGTTATTTTTTTTTGGTATGGTCTTTTTTTCTTGGATAGACATAGAAAGTGGCTTCTGCAAATTCTTTGAGAGATTTACTACTTGTTGTCAGGGTGAAGAGTAGCTTTAACAATTTTAAAAGTTAGTTAAAATAAACGAATTTTAATATTAAATAAAAATTGAGTTTTTCTATAAATTGTTTTTGTTTGCTTACAGGATGCTTATAACATCCCAGGTAAGGTGTGGGGACTTTCACAAGAGTAAAAGAGACAAAAAAAATCTCTTCCTTGAGGCATTTTCCTGCTAAGAAATAATAAACAATATAGGCCATGTTCTTCAATATTGTAAGCACAGACACCAATGCAGCCAATAAATTTAATACATGATTTTAGGGAAAAACAAAAAGCAGGACATCACCACATTAAATGTAAATGTTTAATAAATATTAAAATTATCTCAATTTCACATATGTTAAGTATGAGAAGAAATGTCCTACAACTGAAAAACATAGTTTAAAAAGTCCTACTAATGATGTTGCTATGGGTGTTATCATCCTGCTCTGTCTCCAGCTTCAGGAACCTCCTCCCATTCTGGGTCTCTCTTCTAAAGTGCCCAGCGCTGATGTTCAACCAGACTCTTAACTGCTGCTTCTCCCTCTCTGCTCCAACGCCTGGTGCTCTGTTCCTTCCGTGATCTCATGTAGGGCTCTCAGTCCTAAACACCTCTTTTCCACTTTCTAAATCTTACCCCATGCACTACATTTTATTTGCTTTTGTTTTTAGTGGTTTCAATCATGTTTCACTACTATAAAAAGACATTATTTAGTCTGTTTCCTCTCTCAGTCTCAGAAATGAAACCATATCTGCTCAGTTCCTTCCATGTCAAAGAATAATAAAGCAAAATGCCTGTGCATTATCACAACTTCCCTTAAACTTCCTAATCTGTGATATTTTAGGTCTAGTCATGTGCATCTTTTCTCCCAGCATTTTATGTGGCGTGTGTGCTATCAGCCAGGATCACACACAGTGCCTTGATGCTGTCCTTCCTTGAGTGACATTTCCATTGTGGCTCTTTCACAAGACTCATCTCGCTGTTAACCTCCTTCTGTTACAGCAATTTCATTTCCAGAAGATTATAAAGGTACTGTGTTTCTAATCCATTGAGATCTGATAATATCCTTTATATATAAATCTCAACATGTATACAATGCCTGGTGTTTTGAGGTATAAAAAATTGTTGAATGAATGGCATACCTGCTTCTCCAGTTTTGTTTTGTGAAAAATTCCATTGTCTTTGTTTTTTAATATCAGTGAAGGAGGGTCTCAAGGTTAGTCTGACTTCTTTTGCTTCGTAAGTGATCTGTTTCTTTTGTCTGGTTCACAGGGCTTCTTTCTCTATTTGCGATATCCAATCTGGGTTTGCTTCCTTAGAAGCATAGGTATTGTTCCTTATATGAGGTGGGTGGTGTTCATTGACTTCACAACACCATAATGAATGTTCCTAGAAAGTTCCCTTCAGCCCTAGACAGGAAAACCATTAGTGGGAACTCGCATCTCCTCTTCAGAACTCAGTTTAAAGGGACACGGAGAGGGTGGAGTCTGAAGTAACCTCTGGAGGGAAATGGACTTCTGTTCAGTTTCCTCAGGGCTCATAATGTGGTGGACAAGGTTCATTCTTTCTTTCT
>LOEQ01000982.1:21978-35574 GCA_001685075.1 Bramus lutescens | reverse complement strand
TCTGTCTGTCTGTCTGTCTATCATCTATCTATCTATCTATCATCTATCTATCATTTATCTATCTATCTATCTAGCACCTACCATGTGTCTATCAGTCACCTGTATACCTCTCTTTATTGCTATCTCTCTGCCAACATCCTTGATACTAGGGAAACTTCCATGTCGACCTCACCAGTCCATGACTTCTCTCTAGCCTCATATAGCCTATGAAATATCTCTTTAAACCTTCTGAGCCCGTTGCATTAGAAAGGCTGGTTGTGACCTGATACCAAGGTAGCCTTGCCGTGTGCTCTGTGATACTCTAGTTTGCCCTCCTTGGTGTCTAAGGCTGGTGAAATTCTCACTCAGCTTAGCTATTTCTGGACCCTCCAGGCAGGATCTGAGAGAACTGCTGATTGATACCCATCAGAGCATTTAATGTATCTCACCTGAGGGATTTCTCAAGGGTGAGACATTACGGTGCATCAGGTCATTTGCTACATGCATCATTTTATTTGACATGTAGCAGAACAGTGCATACATAGCTAGTGGTGGGAATGGAAAGATGAGGCTTTCTCCCACCTTCAAGACTTAACCCTAACATTTTCCTAAATGGTTCTGAAAGATGAGACATGTTATGTAAATCTTCCAGACTGGTTTCCTTGCCATTGTACAAGAGGCATCAGCTCTGCAAAATATAATAGCAAAACCATTTTCTGGTTCTATATTAAGGTAACTCCACCAAGACTAAGCTGAAAAACCCACAGAAATTCTTTGTTTGTCTTTGTTTGTCTTTCATGTTGCTGACAACTCCAGCTTAGTGAGAAGCTCTTGCCTGCCATCCCATCCCCTACATTTCTACAGATAGAATTACATAGGCATTGCTACTTTTCTGTGATTTACACACAACCCAGAAAAGGACAAAGAACTCCACAGATCCCTTTTCAAGAGTTCTATTAGAATCAGACCAGTTCTTCTCTGCTCTTACAATCTGTGCTTCCAGGCCTGAGCTTGTATTTTCTAATGTGCATCAAACTTCTATGAAAGCGGCTGTTTTCATGCTATAGATTAATATGAAATACCCCCAGGGGCCCACATCTTAGGGGCTCAGTTGCTAGCTGATGGCCCCCATGGGAAGCAATTGGGTCCTAAAGGCTCTGATATAGTCATAGTCACCCGGTTCAATTTCTTAGTGGATTGGGAGATGCAAAGTGGAGGGTGAGGCCTACCTGGAAGAAGTAGGTCACTGAGGAATGTACTAAAAGATGTGTGTCATACCTTGCCCCTACTACTCTTTTGCTTCGAGCTGTAATAAGATGAACAGCTTTCTGACATGGGATTACCCTCTGTGTGCTGTGATTACCATTGATTAATAAGGAAACTACTTTATGTCTATAGCAGGGCAGAACAGAGCTAGGCAGGGAAAACTAAACTGAATTCTGGGAGAAAGATGGCAGAGTCAGGAGAAGCCATGTAGCCCTGCCAGAGACAGACGCCAGGCAGAACCTTGCGGGTAAGCCGAAGCCACATGGCAATACACAGACTAATAGAAATGGGCTAAATTAAGATGTAAGGCCTAGCCAATAAGAAGCTAGAGCTTATAGGCCAAGCAGGGATTTAATTAATACAGTTTCTGTGTGGTTACTTTGGGGCTGAGCAGCCGAGAACACACTAGCAGGCTCCTACTACAGCTTTCCTCTGCTGTGACTTCCCTCCAGGATATTTTGCCTTGATATATACCTAAAAACAATAGATCTGGTACATCACAGAGGGCAGACTGAAATCATGAACCAAAATAAAACAGCTGTCCCTCTGAAAGATTCAGAGCCACATGTGGGTGTCTACTGTGGGGCATGAGTTTTGCTTCCTTATGAAGCTATTATTATTTTATCTGTGTGTTTGTAAATGTGTGTATATGCCCATACATGCATAAATGGGCATTATTATAACAATAGTTTTATCAAAAGTTGTTGTTCATGACTCCTTTTCCTAAAATTTTGGAGTATTCAAAGCCCCAGAACTTTGCCAGTAAGAAAGTTTTGTGAAATAATCTTTTTATACACTGTGAAGATGTGTCTTTGCCAAGACACCTTCTGGTTGGTTTAATAAAGAGCTGAATGGCCAGTAACTAGGCAGGAAGAGATTAGATGGACTTCTCAGTGGAGAGAAAAGAAGAGGAAATGAATCTAGGTGGGGAGAGGTGTCAGAGCACTCTGATGTAGAGGAAACAGAACATACAGGAGGAGAGCTAAAAGGCACAGCCACATGGCAATATGTAGATTAATAGAAATGGGTTATTTTAAGTTATAAGAGCTAGTTAGACACAAGCCTAAGCTAAAGCTGAGCTTTCATAATTAATAATAAGTCTCTGTGTCATAATTTGGAGGCTGGCAGTCCAAAAAAAAAAAAACCTGCTACAAGAAAGTTTACCAACCTTAAGATATGTGATTCTCCAACTGGATAGCAAGCTCAACTTTCATTTCAAACTGCTCATCTTCTGTCTATGACACTTTTGCCTGGACATATTTCCATTTTTAAATTATAAGCCACATGACAGATGCCACATTCTATGTTACTTTTTTTTTTAGGTCTGGTGAGGAAAATAATGAGATGCTAAATTCATTGACATTGTAATTTTTGAAATTTACATGATTGCCCCTTTAACTTCTGCTTAGTCCTATGTCTTTAGTTGTTACTGTGAACGAATCATTCTAACTGTTGAGATAGTCCACCTGTGGGGGTGCCACCTGTGGGGGTGGCATAGAGCAAAGAATGGGGATCCATTTTCATCAATAGTGGCCACTGACAGTACCGCAATTATAAATGATTTTTGTATTCACATGTATCCTTTCCAGTTTAGTTTTGTTTGGGGACACACATGGCTTTCAGATGATGGAAAAGTCAGAGGGGAAGTTTCATTTATAAATAAAACAGCACCAAGTGTCAACCCATCATTAGAAACAGCAAGTGTGACTATAATGAAAGTTACCTTGAAGAAATCAGTTCCCAGGATGGCATTCATTTCTTATTGATAAATATGCTTGATACAATGAAATACAGCTTCTAGAAAGATAATGGAGCAGATAATTAAACAATCTATTTGGAAACATAAACACACATACACACACACACACACACACACACACACTGCAGGGAACACTGGTTAGCACAAATCATGTCAGTATAATCTAGTGTGCTTCTGTAAAACAGTACCTAGCCTCTGACAAAGGAAAAAAAAAACAGAACATTCATTTTTGATTGCAGTGAGGCTTTTGATACTGTTGTATGTGACTAAAATTCATGAAGAGGAAGCTTAGTTCTTGCTTCTTTTCTATAGGAATGATGCTCGAGGGCTGATGAGTCATTAATATTTCTACTTCAGTAGACCATGGCATTGTCTAATGGTCTTCTCTGCAGTGATAACAGACCAAGACAGTAAAGACATTGTCACCAGGTCCCTTCTGTAACATAAAACCTTCTGGAGGTCAGTCATTAGACCCAGTTACTTTTGCTCCATGTCAAGGGCAGGCGAAGGACATCATCCTCATTGTGGTGTTGCAATCTCTACCTCAATCACCTTCCTTCCACTCCTCACCCATGAAAACATTCTCATAGAGATCCACATTCTAAGCAAACGCCCTTGGAACGGTGAACATCGCCATCACCCCTCTCACGGGAAGAGGAAGGTTGCGATCCTTCCTGCTCATGGAAGTTTCCCCAGATGCAGTCAGATTTCTTCTTACTCTCGGTTTGTTACCTCTCGAGGGGCTGGTGGCCCTTGTTGCGTGAGAGTTCTTCAGAGTGTGTGGACAGACAAGCTTTTGTTTCTCCAGAGTCACCCGCAAACAGCCAGGGATGTACATGAGTGCTCCAGGACAGACATCAGACTGTGAGCCCATGAGCTATGCATGTTACCCCTCCACAAAGCCTTCCTCAGCTGCTCTGGACTCATCACCCCGTCCCTGTCAGTACTTCACAATTTCCTGTATGTACCAGGAAGTAAAACATATGAGTCCGACCCACCACCAGGTCACAACTAACTCAAGAGTTTATGCACATTTGAACCCTCTGCTTTACCTAGCCACATGCTGAGTGTTTTGCTACCCCCAAAACTGTTCACGAAGCTGATTCTTAATGGCCGAAATGGGTAAACTGAGGCATGCTCTTCTGACATTCGCCCAAGGGAAGGTATATACCTACTGTAGTTCTGTATTCACCTCCAATTTCCTCTATGTCAGAAAAGATAGAAACTCAAGCACACAAATTAGCAAACGGAGAAAAGCATCTGCTACATCAGCGGTAATGTTTCCATGCTAATTTGGCTGCCATCTTTGACAGTAGTCCAAGCCACTACCTGACTTGCCAGCAATTACACCTATTGGGTGATCACCTCTTTAGGGTATTTTTCTAGAATAAGTCAATCAGTGTTCATGGAGTTTGAAATAATAGACTTGTGTATGGTGGTATGACCTCTCTCTTGACAGTTAAAAAAAATTAACTTCCAACATATTTGAATGCAAATGTTATCTCTGTAAGTGGATGACCTGAAAAGAAAGTGTTTCCATAGTAACCCCAGGAAACACATCACTACTTATCGTAACTTCTGTGGCAAGAGAGCCAGGCACAGACTAGGGATCTGCTTTGATGTCTGCTAGGGGGAGAAGGATAGCTGACAGCATTGTGTGAGCAAATGGATAGGGAAAATCCACTTTATTTGTAGTTAATTTAGAAAATAAACTTTCGTAATGAACTGCTAAAATACACACTTGAAACAACCAGATAATGTGTCAGGGTATTTTTTAATGTACTTGTCTGGTGTGACGATGGAGCCATCAGACTGAGGACAAGTTCTAATACCAGGCCTTCCCACCTTCTTCCTCACTTCATTTTACTGTGGTCTGGGTTCCCCAAGAATCTCTAGGCCCTCCAACATGCCTACATTTCCTTTTTTCGCCTCTTTTTTTTCTAATCTCAGAAAACGTTTTGTAAAAACTGACCTTCAGGAAGTAAGACTCTATCACAGAAAAAGAAACATATTGATTATCCGTCACTCTCTACTGGCACGGCTGTTTGAGTTGGTGGCTTTTGGATGTGCCGTTAGCTGGAAATGAGTTTGATACCTACAAACCACTGTACGGTCATTTCCTGTAACATCTAGTTAAAGAAAAGCTTGTCTACACAGATTTTCATTTTCTTTTTTTCTTTCTCTCTTTCTTTTAAGTTCATTAGAGTAGGGAACAGATGCACACAGTTTTGAGGAGTATTTCTTTGAAGCACCATTTTCAAGTCAGCTAACTGACAGGCCCTTGCTTGCCCATGGGCTCTGGGGTGGACCTAAAGCAGAAGCTCTGGCTACAATTACCCATCTGGCACCCATCTGGTAGCACAAATGAAAGATAATACCAGATCACAGAGAAACTCTACCAACTGCCAACTTGGTATAGGCAAGCAAAGAAAGGGGCAACCCACCAACGCTAAGAAGAATAAAAATGTTGTCTGTGGGGCAGGCATATTTCTGTCACCATGAGATGTAGGAGAAAGTCACACCGCAGCGTATGGAAAGGAAATGCTGTACATCCAACCCTACAGCTGCAGCTCACTACAGACTCAGCTGATGTCTCCCTGCCACACTGAAGTGGCTTATCTTCATCTGCAGGAGACCTGGCCTTTGCTACCCAGAAGGACTCTCAAAGAGAAGTAGGTGCCAGCATCATGAGAACAGCAATTAAATTCTCGTGTAATGCCACCTTCCAGGGACCTGGTCAATTGTAGTAATAATAAGGACTTTGAGAGGCTGTAAAATGATTTAGGAAGTTATTGACTACTTATCTTCTGATTTGACTCCCCCTTCCCCGTTCTACCTACTTCCTTCTGGGGTGCAGTGTGCTCTGGTTAGTGCAGTGGCTGAGTTCAGAATCTGTTACTCTCATGACCAGAGATTCGCCTTCTTCAGGGCACTTGACAGAGACTCTTCAGAGTGGGGCAACACATCTCTGGCTTGTGGATAATGAGTAGGGTAAGAGTCAAGCTGGATCCTTTCCTTTCATAATCACCTACCAAGTGATTAAAACAAACAAAAAAACCCAAAAACTTCTTCCTGGATTGGCCGTATAGAAGCAATGCTAGCACGAGTAATTCGAGATGAGCTGAGGAAGGAAAAGGCTGAATCCAGAGGCACACACCATCTGGATTATCATTGCTGTCAAGTAGTTAAGTCGTGCTGGATCACGGGATGCTAAAGGACATGGTTGTGACTTGAGACGTAAGAGTGCAGTTACTGCATGCAGACTATGGCCTTTGCAAAATGTGTGGAAGAGCTGACCTGACTACCAGATCTGTCTATTCCTGGAAGAGCTAAGCGTGTCCACTCTGCTGGAAGATCTGATGCTGGAAATTCACTCTCTTGCCTCCTTCCAACTCACAGGAGATACTCAAGTTCTTTGACCATAATTTATACTAATTAGTCTTTCTACTTAAATTAAGAGGGAAACTGAAAAGGTGGCCGTTGCTGGCCTGCTCCTCATTAGAGATGATTAAGAGTTAGGAGAACAAAAACACACCATGGGATTAATGATAAGCCAAGCCACCCAGGGAGAGAAACAGGAAGCCAGAAAACATCTCAGCGAGCTGGACAAAGGAAATTGATAGCCTTTAAGCTCAAAGGCCTGAAGGTCTAAACAACTCTAAGCAGACCTTAGCTCCAGCTAAAGTCTGAGCAGCTTGAAGGACCTTGTCACCAAGCTGTCGCCTGATGCATCTTCATCGGCATCTTTATTTGTTGCCTATGGCATTGCATTTACTAAGAAATATTTCTGCTCTCTAAATTTAATTCATTAATTTCCCTCCATGGATAAAAGCAGTAGCATCTGATGAGAGTAAAATAAATGCTAAGGCAATCAGGCTTGGTAAATTCCGGTCTCGCTCGTTGTCACGGAGGCTGTTGTACTCCCGCCTGCGTTCAGACAGGGCAGTGAGACCCAGGAGAGACACTGGGGATGAAATGTCCTAGCGCTTCTCCTGGAGCCCTGCTGCTTATATCATTTTATCCTTTCCCGAAGGGAAGCAGGGGGATTAGGGAACATTTAATTGCCTTATAAACTGATTGACAAATTGGTGATCTGATGCATATGGATGACGCTCTGAGTGAAATGTCTCCTACGCCGCTAACCAGTTCATCAGGAGCGTGATTTGCACACCCTCTGCAGGGTTATTACAGAGAAGCGGAAGCATGGGCTGATGATTATCTTTCCTTCTTTCTGTTTTTTTTTTCCCCTTGAATGTTTTCCTCACCTCCAGGGAAATGCATTCTAGCAGCGTGAGCACCACTATTAATCAACACTTGTAGCAATAATCAGAGAGTGAAAAATGGTGTCCAGAATCAGCGAATGCACGGCAGAGCTGTGTCCCGAGCTTTCCTTTGTGATCATTGCCTTGGCATTGGAACACAGATAATTTCTACAAAATGAATGTTGGCACTTTCAGAGGTGCGAAGATTTATAAAGGCAGCGTTTATATCTTCATCCAGTAAGAAAGAAAGAGAAATTGTCTCTGGTCATGATGAGTAATACGTTAGAGCCTTTAAAAATACACTTGCCATCTTCATGTTTCTTTGTGCTGTGGGATGCTCCACCCACACATGCACACGTTTAAACTGGGGCATCATAAAGGGCAAATGATATGAGTTCCTGGTTCTCGTTTTCCCCAGAACATTCACCTGGAGGGAGTATGAAAAGTAATCAAGAATTCAAAACCACATCATTCCCGGGATCCTTGAGAGGCACCTGATGCTCTTGCCAATACAGGGAGATACGTGACTACGAGTTGTTGCGATGCCAAAATGCTGCTGCTGGCTACACACAGAGAATGGTTGTCTACGTATAACAGATGGTGCTGTGATGGTGATGAAGTTGTATAGAAGCAAAGCTATTTGAAGATGAAGTTGGCAATTCACTGCACAAAGCTCCACACTAACTCACAGCACCCTGTGATCGAAAGGGTGAATCCCAAGTGTTGACACATTTAAAATTTCACCAAAACTTTGTGGCTGGGAATGGATCTGCTGGTGCCTGCAGAAGACCACTAAGGTGTTAGACCACATCGTAAAGGATGGCAGACCAGGAGCCATGACACCAGCCCCCTTCTCCGAGGATCACTCCTGTCATTAAAATCAATGCAACTTAATTAAAGCAAATTATACATAGATACATCTATAAATAAGATATTAAAGTGTGCTGCTGAATATGATAATTGCTGCGTATTTAGCAATCAGTGTGTGTGTTCTGCTTCTGCCAGGAGGGATTCCTTTCAGCAGAATCAATGGAGCTTTATTAAAAACCATCCAAATTAGAGAGAGAGATGATGAGTGTTCTAATAACAGAAAATCACTGTTTCAACTTCCATTTCTAAGAGAAGGAAGGAAAATAAGTCCAGCCCACTTTTTTCATTCAAGGAAAATATTAGACACATTCTCTTTAAGATGTGGATGTTTTGAATTTATAAATTTTAATTTTTGCATTTTATTTTCCCAAAGGAAAGTAGAGGGGGAATAATGTTCATAAATAAAGCAAGTCAACTCCAGGCCTGGTGTGTGGGATGCCCCAGTCCTGCTAGACTCCCTGTTCCTTCAGAGACAGAAGACAGACTCTAAACAGAAGCTTGGAAGCTTGAAATGGGCTGTTTAACTCTCTGAACTACCCGATATTTTTGGTATATGAAAATTTTACAAATTAATTCAAAAATAAATATAAAAATAAAAGTTTGTTCTTGCTATTCCCCACTTCTTTGAACCTCTTCATTTTTTTTTTTTTAATGAGGATCATGTAGCCCAGCTGGCCTTGGTCTCACAATGTAGCTGAAGTTGACCTTGAACTCATTATCCTCTTGTCTCTACCTCTCAAGTGTTGTGATTACAGGTATGTGCCATAACTCTGGCTCACCTTGCTACTTTCTGTCATAAATGAGAATTAAGCATGTTTAAAAAAAAATACCTTTTTTCCGGGCTAATTGGAAAACATAAAGTAAAAAAGAAAATTATTTCTTTGATCAGTTCAAAACTCAAACAGAAAATGTAAGGTTTAATTCACCTTTCGTGACTAGAATTATTCTCAAATATACAGAAATAAATGCTAAACTGACAGCAAAGATAAGGATTTCAGTGTAGAATACTCTAAGAGACAGGAAATGAAACAGAGCCAGCCTCACTTGGTGAAGTCTATGAAGGCTTATATTGAGTCACTATATTTATTGTCTTTCTCTGGAGGAAAAGACATTTCTGAAAGAAAAACGGGATGGCAAAAGAACGGAGAAGTGGAGTAAGTGAAGCCACCATGTTTAGAAGAGCGAAATGGGACTGTTTACTTAAATGTTGGCTTCTTGCATGTCTTCTGGCATCCTCTGGAATGATGGGGAGAGCAAACAAGACCCCAGCCCTGTAGAGTTCGTCTCTGCGAGCAGAGGAAGGCAGTAAGCAACTCCGGAGGAAATACTGGGCCATGAAGAAACTTGAAGCTAGACTAAGCTAGTTTTAAGGATAGCGCACAAAACTAGGCAAGGAGCGCTGCTTTGGTCAGGAATGTTCCTGGAAGCAAATGACATGAGCAGAGCATTCCTGGAGAAAGTAGATCCCCAGTGTGGAAGAAGCAAGAGAGAAATGCTTGGCAAGCTGGGGGACCACTCAGAGGCAGAACTGAGGGGAGCAGTCGGAGTGAAAAGAAAGGAAGGACAAGGAATGGAACAAGAAGAGCATTCCCACCCGCAGTTGTTACCTCTGCTCTTCTAAGTTACAGTTCCAATATGGGCTAGTTAAGCTTTGAAAAATAACCCAGTTGACACTATTTACAGCACTGTTCTGTCTAAGGTCATACTTTGGATAGACAATGTTTCTCAGGGTTTACAATTGGGACTCATGAGCTCTCCAGTCTACAGCTGGCATACCCAGGTAAAGAAGAATTCCTCCATGCATAGCTTTTGGCTCCATGTCTACCATATAGATGCACTGTCCCATAATTAAATATGCTCCTCTCCCTTCTGATGTTACCATGGCAACACAATGTACTATCCACCTATAAATAAATAAGTCATCTTTTACTTTACAGCATATTCCATCCTTATATAACTGTCCTCAAAGTTGGCTCCAGCTAGCAGAAAGCAAAATAGATCAAAGTCGGTCCTCAACTCCATATCTGGGTATCCTATACTGGTCCAAAGAAGATGTCTTGGCATATTTCAGAACTATGTTAGATGTTTGTGACTTTGTTCTTGGATATACAAAGCTGTGTGACTAGTATTGCTTATTGTGATGTATGGGTTATTCTGGTCAAACTACACATAGTGATAGAACCATTGTTGGGATGTTTATGTGTAGCATAACAAGAGATGTTTGCCTCTAAAATCTCAGAATATTAATGCAATGACGAAGGGGAATGCACCAGATGATAGGGAACGCGCAAGATGAAGTAATCCCACACTAGCTCCAAATAGGGTATAATAAGGGTTTTATTTATTTATTTATTTATTTAAGGGTGACTCACAGATCATAACGGGGAACAGGAACGGAATCCAGCATCCAGGTGTGAGAGTGGAGAGCGAGAGAGAGCCCGCATAGGTAGACCTGCATCTTTTTGGTACCCAAGGCCATGCCCGACCTGGTCCAGCCTCTCAAAGGNAGGCCATTGGCTACCAGAGGGTTCCTATCACAATGAGTCTCTTTAAATCACATGAGTTAAGTGGAACTGGGTAACTGAAGACGGCAAAAAGAAAGAAGTTTTTTTCAGGGCCTTGGCCATTTCATTTATGGCTCTAAAGTCCTTGCTATTCTGATGTGAATCTTTAGGCAGTGCCCAAGCTCTCCTATTTTTAATAGTGTCTGGTTTCAATGACTCCTAGAAATATTTAGAAGTACTTACAAGTGTTGGGTCATGTTGGGGTCATACCCACTCATAGTGGGGTCTTCACTAAAGCACATTTCCTAGTGCTTTGTCCTCTCTGGTTATAAACTTGCCACCGGTGCTGTATTGTATCACCCAAAGGCTGGGATGGAGAAATAGTTAGCAAGAGTCCAATACAGACATAGCAACAAGTCTAATAAAACCAGGAATGGGTATCAAGCCCTTTGTGGATTTTTTCAGTTTGATTTCCATAAATTACATGGTCAATGAGTGGGAGTTCTTTAAGATGTAGACTGGACAGGTATCTGAACTCTTGTCATTTAGGAATGTGAAGGGTAGGCGAGGGGTTACCAGTCATTAGTTGAACTGTGTACCAATGAAAGCATGGCATGCTAACTGGAATGTTGAGTTTCTAAAAACTGATTTCTTTGCCTTTCGAAGGATATGCCCGTCTGTTCCCAAGAATGGAATGAGTGAGCTTATGTTCTTTCCATCACTGCCTTCTCTTGCTCCTCCTCACTGGAGTTTCAATGCTCGCTGAGTTATGGTGTGTTTCATCCCTGTTCCCAAGGAAAGATGACTCAACTCACTCTTGTTTGGATGGGTTGCTCCCAGTGGAAGGCTCTCAAATTGAGAATGATGTTTCCCCTATGAACAGTATAAGTTTAAGTCATTGGTCTTCATCTGGCCAGTAATTCACTTGTGGGCTGCTGGTACAATTTATGCAGTTTTGCTGCCTGCAAAGTAAGAGTAAGCGTCCCATGTTCCCCGGGGAAGATGTTCTGAGAGATGCATCTTTGGTCTATATTGAGCCAATTGATAGCCAGGTGATGTAGCTTACTCTATTTCCTTCCAAGTAACTTGGATTAAAATGGTGATATTTTCCATACTGAAGTCCAATGACAATGATTGAAGATTTTTAGTAATTGGGCCTTTGGATTTTAATTTCTCTCAGGTCAGTGCCCATAAGCAAAGTCTTCAGTAAGATGGACGCCAGGACATCAAGCAGAAGTAAATCTGATTTATAGGTGGACATGGTATTGCATCTGCCACAAATACATTATGAATGAGCATGATACATTTTCTAACTTATAAATCAACTCCCCCTGGGAAATTATCCCTCATCCTAATGGATCACGCCATAAAATGTTCTTTGCAATATACATCCTAAATTTTTGCTTTTCTTAATTTCATTATATTACTGAGTAGAGATCCCTGCATGTTCTTTGGCCAACATCTGAAGGTGTTAGTGGCACTAGGGTGATAATTATAAATTGCTTCAAACTTCTCCAGTTGAGCCCACCAAACCAGAGCAAAGTAGTGCTAGATAGTCCATAGAGACTGCTTGCTACTCAATATCCATGCTATTCTTGTGCACAAGGAATAGACCTTCAAGTAGGTAGATAAAAGCCTTCTCCAGATGTGTGAGAAATGATCTAAATGGCACATGGGCACTACAGTTGTTTACTGCCAAGCTGGAGTCTCACTTCTTTGCTTACAGACAACAGTTTCAAGTGTTGGATTCTCTCCCTTTTTTCTCTGTCTTGTCTGCCTGATGTTTGCTCCATGATGCTTCATCCCCTTTGTAGTCTCTACCCTCATTTCTCTAGAAGAATACATCTGAACAGGTACGTCCTTGAAAACAGATCCTAAGACACTTTCTGACTCGGAAACACAATGACGGGCTGTCTACACCTCTGAACGGCTAAATCTGGAATTTACCCGCATTTGATATGCAATTCAATTGATATTTGGGCGCAGGAATATAGGACGTGCAGCTGATGTCTGTGGATAGAGGCGGACGCACTCCCATGTGTTCAGAACTGCCTGCTGTCATCCTCTCCCCTGAGCATGAGGACCGAACACACACTCATTGTATTTACCTGGAAACCTAAAGAGTTCCATAATGCTGTCACACAGTGCCTACTTTGCATTAATTCTGTTAAATGCATAAATCATATTAAGCATGGTCTCCTGACTTCATTTGTGGAGCGAATATTCCCACCTGAGTTGGAGCATTGTGCCCAGATGCCATCAACCTCTCAAGGTAGATTAAATTAATTCAAGTCTGTTTTCTGAGGGCGATTGAGCATTATGTGTTTCTCTGCTTGCCTAAGTCACATCCTATCTTTAAGATTACTTTTTTCAGTCTCCACTTTAGTCTTTATTTATTGAGCATGTAACGTGTCCAGAGAAGAAGCGTTGCAAATAGATGGCCAGACATAGAAGCCTGGGAGCAGTGGTGCACACTTGTAATCCCCTCACTTGGAAAGGAGAAGCAGGGCCGCCACACATAGGAAACCAGTGTAGTCTACACAGCGAGTTCCAGGCGAGCAAAAGCGACAGAGTGAGATGCTGTCTCAAACCTCCCCCTCCAAAAGAAGTGCTACAATGTAGATAAGATAGGATTATTCTTTCTAAAAAGTACTTGTGCTCCAGTAAAGAAGCAGGGCGAAGAAAACATTACTAAACCCGTGAGTAGTTCCTATGAAAGTAGCAATCCCACAGTGAAGAAAACATTACTAAACCCGTGAGTAGTTCCTGTGAAAGTAGCAATCCCACGGCRAAGAAAACATTACTAAACCCGTGAGTAGTTCCTATGAAAGTAGCAATCCCACGGCGAAGAAAACATTACTACACTCGTGAGTAGTTCCTATGAAAGTAGCAATCCCACGGCGAAGAAAACATTACTAAACCCGTGAGTAGTTCCTGTGAAAGTAGCAATCCCACG
>LOEQ01000981.1:791688-805832 GCA_001685075.1 Bramus lutescens | reverse complement strand
TTTCTTTCTTTCTTTCTTTCTTTCTTTCTTTCTTTATTTATTTATTCATTCATTCATTTATTTATTTATTTTTGGTTTGTTTCTTTGTTTTTTCAAGAACTGGTCTAACTATGCAGTTCTGACTATCCTGCCTCTGCCTCCCAAGTGCTGGGATTAAAGGCATAAACCAACTACACCTGGCTTCCCATAAATATTTTTATAGATTTTTATGAAGAAAGCATTCAAGGAGGGCACTTGATGATATTAGTAGAAAAAGATTTATAAGCAGGTAGCAAGAAATACAAACTATACTAAATAATATTAAACTTGGCTACCACAAAAAAACAAAATGGGAGAAGAGTGCTTAAGGCCCGGGAAGAAACTCCACCGAGAGTAGCCTCTGCCTCTTTACTTTCAGCTGGTACTTGAGGGATGAGAGAGGTTCAGACCACCGTGAGGAGATGTGGGCAGCAAGATGAGCTCTCACTCTGCACCCCTCAGCCAGTCTCAGTCTCTGATTGCTAGTCATTCCCCGTATCTTACATTTCCCCAAAGCCTCACCAATCCTGCTGCTCCAAGTGTCTTGCTTGCTCCTTCCTCTCCTGCTTCTGTGCTGCTGGGGATGGAACTCATAACCTTGGGCATGCTGGGTAAGTGCTCCACCACTGAGCTGCACCCCCAAACTTGCACCCCTCAAACCTTCTGCCAGTTCTTCATTCATATCTATTCTCCCTGTTTTAGGAATGCTTACAACGCAAAGACAGTGTTACCCTCAATTTACAGGGAAAAAACAATGGTCAAAGGGGCTTGTGAACTTAGCCAGAGTCACAGGGGAGAATCCTGTGAAGAACACAGAATTCCTCTTATCTGGGCTTAAAATGCTGGTATCACCTTGGGTTTGCCTCCTTCCATTGCTTTAGTCGATAAAGCACCAGTTCCTGCAGGTTTTTCCTTCCCAGTATGCACTTCCATTTTTTCCTCCCCCTCCTCTTCCCCTCCTCCTATCCAGGCCTGTGGAGAGTGGAGGGGGTGGCCTGGGAGGGGGGATGGGGGTGAGTGTTGGCCTTACCACCCCTTGCCTGAATTTCAAGTAGGGAGCCGGGCTGCCCCATGCTGCTCTTTCCTCATTCCAGCCCATCCTGCCTTCTGCTAGACTAAACTCCCCTGAATGCCACTTCCATGATGTCATTTCCACAGTCAAATGTCCGCAAGGCCTCCCCTCCTCTCTTCTGAGCCAGGTTTAGAACCACTCTTGACTTCAGAGCCCCCACTAATCTGCCAGTCACCCAGAACAGGAATTTGGGAAAGAGACGAAGCACACGCCCTCAGAGGAAAGTTCAGAGAGCATCATTTTGTCACCCACTGCAGCAGCGGAATGGTTTGGTTTTTGTTTGTGTTTTTCATGACAGTGCTCAATAGTGGTGCAGAAAGATAAAATGGTCTATCACTCCCTTCTATGATACCATCCAGTTGACCAGTTAGCCTCCTCTCCCGTGCTGAGATAATATGCTGACCAAAACCAACCCAGGGAGGAAAGCATTTATTTGGCTGGCAGGTCACAATCTATCATTGAGAGAAGCCAAGGCAGGAACCGGAGGCAGGAGCTGAAGCAGAAACTGTGGAGGAGTTCTGCTTACTGGCTTGTTCAGCCTGCTTTCCTATACAACACAAGGCCATGTTAATCATTACTCAAGAAAATGACAATGACTTTGCCAGTTGGCATGCCCATGCAAAAGGGAACATATCATGGGGGCCCCATCCCTAGATGAAGAGCTAAAGAGAGAAACCTAATTGGTTACCCAACACCAAATGGTCAGCCTTGAAAACATATATATGTATATATAAGTGTGTGTGTGTATTCATATATGTGTGTATATATGACCATGTATATACATGGACAGATTTGGGAGGTTGTATTCACATATTCATTCACTTACACATGTAATTATATATTCTGTATATGTGTGACAATAATCAAAAAAGATGTGAAGTTGAGGTGGAGTGAAGTGCAGTTGGGAGGCATGGGAAGGGTTGTAATTCCAGCAGTCGAGGGGTGTAGGTAGAAAGATCATGAGTTCAAGGCCTTGGCTGCTTAGCAAGGACCTATCTCCAGAAAGAAGGAAGGAAATAAGAAACTGACAGTCTTGCCCTGCTCCTTCCCATCCTTCCCAGGCCACCTGAGCTGTTGGACTCTACTACTTTTTGGAAAGTTCTAATCTGGGCACTGTACCCCCCACACCCCGCTCTCTCCAAGATTGTTTCTGTCAGCACATAAAAATGTTGTAAAGTTTTGCATCTTAAGAAATAATTTCTGGGCTGGAGAGATGGCTCAACAGTTAAGAACTGCTCTTCCAGAAGAGCCCAGTTTGATTCCTAGGACTCACACCAGTCAACTCAGAAACATCTGGGACTCTAGTTAGGAAGGATCTGATGCCTCCGGCCTCCCTGGGCATCTGCACTCTTGTGCAATACCCCCTTCCCTCATAATTAAAAACAGAAAAATAAATCTTTTTTTAAGTTCCTTTCCCGGACTATAGAGATGGCTATTGGTTAAGAATACTGGTTGCTCTCGCAGAGAACCCAGGTTAGATTTGCAGCACCCATATAGCAGCTCCTAAACATCTCTAACTGCAGCTCCAGGGAATTCTACCCCTGCTTTTGGCCTCTGTGGGCACTGCACATGCATGGTGCACACACATATACACAGGCAACACACACGTAGACTAGAAGTAAATCAAATCCTAAAGCATTTTCTTCTCCAGCCACGCTGCTGTGCAGACACTTGCTAAAAAGGAAGCTCCTCACTGTCTCCACTCGGTCACCCCCGTCTCTTTCTGTGACCTTGGTCGGGCTTTCTTCTACACTTCATTAAAGTGGGTGGTTAGCTTCCTTCCTCTGAGGCTCTCTGAGCACAGCTCAGCGCCCGCCTGTGAGAAAATGTGTTTTGTCGGTTCCAGAAGCCTCCCGGTTTTCTGGTCCTCTCCTGGGCTCCTCCCTGCCCCCACCTAGGTCACGTCCTTCCCCTGCTCTGAAGTCTTCGGTTCTCAGGGCTGTAGACTTCACTCTTCCCTCTGGTCTGGCTGAGCCCACTATATTTGTCTGTAGTCTTTTTGGACTCAACTGCTTTCTCAGTGCTGAGCTCATACGGTTTCAAGTCCTGACCCCCCCTCCCCCCGTGTTCCAGGTCACTCCTCCCTTCGGATGTGCAGTAACCATCTTGACCTTACAGTGTATGGAAACCGCCAGAATTCTTGACCGTGTCCCCTGTTCACTCTCCTGCACACCCCAGTTGTCCACACCACTGACTTAGAAGCCAGCTTTTTATTGCCCTTCCTCACACAGAGCACCCCAGTCCATAAGCAAGCAGATTTGTTCTTCAGAAAAACAAACAAACAAACCAAAGTGGGTCCCGCCTGTGGCATCAACACTCCAGTAAGAACCTTTCAGTAGGAGACTTCTCCCACCAGCCACCCACTTTCCATGTCTGCCTCTGCCCATGCCATCGGATGACTGATGTCTTCTGTTTCATTTTTTCCTTGTGATGCCGGGGAGCGGACCCTGGACCTTGCTCATGTAAGGAAAACACGCTAACACTGAGCTACATCCCCAGTCCATCCTTCAGTGGATTGTTTTGGCCGAGGGTGGTTTTGTTGATTTGCTGGCTTGTGTTTCTGAAACAGAATCACGTGGCACAGGATGGCCTCAAGCTCACTGTGTAGCTGAGGCTAACCCTTCAGGTCCTAATCTTCCTATTTCCCTACTCATGTATGAGGGTGACAGGAGTGTACTACCACACTCAGCTCTCCAGCAAATTGAGTTATTTATTATTTTAGATGTATGTAAGTGTATTTTATATGTTATGAGTGTATCTAGGAGAGGCCTTGGTATCTCTTGGAACTGGAGTTTACAGGCAGTTGTGAGCTGCCTAATGTTGGTTGGTATTGAGAATTGTACCCAGGTCCTCCAGAAAGGCAGTGTGTGCTCTTAACTGCTGGGTCCCTCCCTCCCACTCTCTCTAGTGGCTTTTGAGCAGTGGAGAACACAACAAAGCCTTAATCCTTACGCCACCTAGGGACAGGTGAGGCAGGGTCTGGGTCCCCACCATTTCTCCTCTGCTTGCTTACTGTGCACCAGCCACAGAGGTCTTCTTCTTTTTCAGACTTATTTGATGTTTCTGAGTGTTTGCCTGCATGTATGCACATGTACCACATGCGTGCCTGGTACCCACAGAGGTCAGAAGAAGGCATTGGCTCCCCTAGAACTGGAGTTAGTGATGATTATGTGCCACCATGTTGCTGCTAGGAACTGAACCTGGGTCCTCTGCAAGAACAACACCCTCTCTGCATGGCCCTGCTCAGAAGCCATCTCTGAAAAGAGCCGTTCCTGTTCACCTTGTCTAAAACATCCTCCTCTGACCCTCCTTCCTCTTGTTCTCTTCAAAGGCTTTACTGTAAACTAGACTGGGAAGCTTCTAGAAGCAAGGGTGTGTGATTTGTCTGCCTCCTATGGTCTCACCAGTATCTAAAGCTGTCAGATACATAAAAGGGGCTTTCACAGGAATGAACAAATTACTTCTTCAAAAGTCTAGTTTTGAAAAGATTAAAGGGGCAGGGGAACGCTCAGGGGTTGATCGCTGGTGTCAACCCCTGGGTTTAATTGGGAGGGAAGACAGAGAGAAGACTAAAAAAATAGCCTAGGAGTAAGAGAGTTGTGTGACAGTCCTTCAAGCTGCCACTCAAGGGCCACCTCCTCCCCATGCAGCCTTCTTGAGGGTACTAACTTGCATTCTTGTTGGCTGTCTGTTCCCCAGACTCAGACTGACGGGAGATTCATACCAAGTAAATACTTGGTGACAGTACTTGGTGTAGATGCCTGTGTCTCAGAGCCTTTCAAGGGAGTCTGGAAACTCTCCTGGTAATGGAGAACTTCCATTACCCCAGCCTGTGGAGCACTGAATACTAAGTACTTACATCTACCAAGCACTCACTACCACAATACGCATATATTGAGTAGGAACGGCTTTCATTTTATATCAATACTGGGGGGAATAAAACACAAACAGAGTAAATAAGTTGTCTAGAGTGCTAAAGTGTGGATTTAAACACAACTAGCCCAAGCTCTTTACTTCCATGTCATACCACATGACAAGCCACACGGCAAAGGACCCTATTCCACGAATATACTGTGGATTATGTTGCTTCTTCTTGGTCATATTGCCTAATACCAGGGAGTTTCTGTTTTCTCTGTGCAAGGGGGACAGGACAGCCCCTTCTGAGTGTTCAGAGGCATTAAGCTGTGGCCAAGGTGCTGCAGAGCACTTGGCTCAGGACAGGGCAGGTGTGGGGCAAATGCTGGTTCGGGAGCGAGTGAATGGCCTGCTCCGGAGTTAGGCAGAGCACAGAACGTATTCTGGGAGCCTAGGATAGGAAGGCGCTGGGCTTCCTGCAGCTGTTTCTTTGTCCTCCAGAGCCGCTAATCTAAACATATTTCTCTCCCCAGGAATTATTTTAGGACCGGGAAACAGCACACTGTTTATCGAAAGAGTCACAGAAGAGGATGAAGGTGTCTATAGGTGCAGGGCCACCAACCAGAAGGGCTCCGTGGAAAGCTCAGCCTACCTCACTGTGCAAGGTAAGGCAAGCTGGCAGTCCGGACATCTGCTTCCCTGCGGGCTTAACTTCCCACCTTCTGGTCTCCTCTGGCAGCCCAGCGGGTCCTTTCCCTACCCCTTTCTCTGTCCTGGACACTACTGACACTCTGGCTCTGTCTGGAAGCAGAGAGTGACTGTCCTCTGGAGCCCCCAGCCCAACATTCTCAGTAAGGGAAGTACTTCCAGGAAGAAGGGAGCCTGGCGTGCTGACACTGTGGGATGGTGTGACTCACAATGCTCCTAGGGGTCCACATCTGTGAGAAATAAGGCCAGGAAGAAAGGAAACGGGGGAGGCGCCCTCTGAAATCGTTCATCTCTACCCCACCCCCTTTTCTGAGTCCTAGAAATTAAACATGAGTTACTTTTTCCTTAGCTGGTTTTAACATGAGGAGACACAAAATAGTCTCAGAAGCAACACAGAGAGAACAGCTCACACCTCAGAGACTGCCCTATGGCTTCCTGGAACCCGGGGAGTCTGTTGCAGAGCAAAGCACACAGTAGCTGGGTCCTACCCTGCCTGCAGTCATATGGTTTCCATTTGGAAAACAGTGTCAACCCAGGCTTCAGTTTTCCCATGCTAAGCACCATGCCAACCCTAGAATTTACAACCCCGGAGCATTGCACATGGGCACCTCTTAGATACCAACATCAATGAGTGGCATATTGAGATCCAACGTGGAATGATGGAATTGGTTCAGTAGCCATTCCACAGTGCACAGTGGTGTACTTGAGAGCATGAGGCAGGAAGACAGGCTGAAACTAGCCTACCACAAATCCCTACATCCAGAAAGAGGGCAGCGGTCCCCAAACAGCCTGAGGGAATGGTCTTCCACCTTCCAGATCTTCCTTGTTTTAAATGAGCCTTCCAGGTCTTCCAAACATCAAGAGGCACTGAGCAAGCATCTCGCTTGCACAGCTCCATTCTCCTCCGTCTTTGACGTGGGTATCAGGTGCGGCTAGCGCAGCATCTCTATCTGGCCAAGAGAAACAGAAAACAAGAGGTGCCCTCAGCCTCACCCTAAGGTGTTATAACCGCCCCAGGTGTGAGGAGCAGTTAGGAAGCTCCCAGAGGCCTGACATGGTAACTTCTGCTCTCACAGCTAGGCAGTGACAGCTCTGATGAAGAAAGTTCATTTTCTTCAGAGATTCACCTCAGCCCACCACAGGGCTGCTTTGCCTTGCTGAGCACCTGTGTCCAGGTTCTCTAGTGGGCAATATGGCCAGCAGTGGCTACAGAGCTGGGGCTTGAAGAGGAACGCTGACGTGAAGTAAGAGTGTGCAAGCCAGCTGTAAATCTTCCCAAGATAGCCTGGGCTTCTCAGGAGCCACGTCACGTGGCCTTGTGCTTTATAACATCTGTGACCCAGCACTTGCCTGCGGCAGCTCCCCAAAGCCTCTCACACAGAGGGTGAGGTTTTGGGGGTGCAGATGTCAGCTCCGTAGAAGGCGAGAATGTGAAACAGTTGGCAGTACACAGAACTCAGAGAAGCCTGCACGTATGAGAAGGTCCAGTTTCTTGAAGTATACTGGGCTGCCTGAATTCATGTGGCCACGTAACTCTGTTCAGAGCAGTTGACCACACTTATCTGCAGATCATCTGATCAGTGAACTTGGATTCTCACCCTTGAACGCATGACTCATGTCCCTGAGGGGTACTGAAGCATCCCCAAGCTGCAGACGTGGTTTCCTGGTATACTCCTATCTTGTCCAGTTGAGTTTAGGAAATCTAGGCACATGGGTTGTGTCTGTGGCTATGTTTAACAGATTTTCAAGAGGCTCAGGAATCAGTCAGGAAGGAAGTGGTCTGCTCATTTTATTTCCTTTGAAAGAGGAGTCTTATACTCAGAGATAAAACAATTGTGTTATTTTTGTGTCTGAAAAGGATAAATGAACTGTGGAGTCAAAGTGGCTTCTTTAAATAATCCCGGGTTTTGTTTGGTTTGGACTCGACCTTGAGCACAAGTGGCACCTCCACAGTAAAGGTGTTAGCCATCAAGATCATTTCTGAAATTAACGTATTTGGCCCATTTGTAATCAGAAACTTAACCTAAGCTCTAACCCTTCTCATGGAGGCCGATGACAATATTCCATGCAAGAACTTTTCTTACAGCAGACTTAGGCATTACTGTACTTTAGGACATTACTGGACATAGGACAAAGCCCCTCAGAGAATAAATACCCATTAGAAGCATCTGTTAAAGATGACCGGTGGCTTGAGAGAGGACTCAAAGGGGCCGCAGCCTAAGTGCCAGACGTGGTGTCATGGTTTGCAAGCGTGGGTCACAGCAACTGCACGCTCGTATCTGCTTGAGACAGGACCCACGCCGTAAGAAGCAGGCACCACATCCCCTAATTAGATCCTGAGGTGTAAGAATAAAAATAGCTCAAAAAATAAAACAAAACAAAACATGTGTCTCTGTGTTCTACACCATGGTCCGTGTTCCATTCCCAGCTCCTCTGAAATGCATTCTGTCCCCACCCATCTTCCTGAATTCTAAACTAACTTGGGCCTTCATGTTTCTCATCTTATAGATGCTGGGAATTTTCAGGGGTGTTGCAAGTAACAAACCATACTCAAATAGATGAATGACCTGTTCCTAATTGCACATGGGAGGCTAAGGGCCCTAAATATACACACATTTTTTTCCTTTGAAATTTTCATCTCCAAACTATAGAATAAACCTCACCTTAGCAGAGATTTCTAAAAATGGCTCCAGAGTTCAGTGAGGGTGAGTTAAGACCTTTGTAAATAGTTCTTAGAGCAAAATAATTAGACCTCAAACATTCCCATCTCATTTCTTCTCATGGAAACCAGGCTGACATGAGCCTATGCAACAGTGTATCCCAGACATCATTAACCTGGTGTTGGGCCCTGGAAAGGCCTGGGCCTGTCAATTATACCTTGTCTTATCAAGCATGTGATACAGTGCATGCACTAGTCTGCTTAATTCTTTTATTATTATGTACATAGGTGTTTTGTCTACATGTGTGACTATGCACTGTATGCATGCAATGCTTGCAGATGCCAGAAGAGGGCACCAGAGACCCTGGAACTGGAGTTGCAGATGGTTGTGAGCCAACACATAGGTGCTGGGAATCCTACCCAGGTCCTCTAGAAGAGCTGCCAGTGTTCTCAGCCACTGAGCCAGCTCTCCATCTCCAACCCCACTCCCTGCTTACATTTTGAAGCAATCCTGTGAGAAAGTTGTGTTGTTGAAAATAAGAGACTAGTAAGGCCCACAGGAGGCCAAATAATATCACAGGGCCAGGAGGCTCGGAAGCAGAGCTGAGAATCGGAAATGCTAGGGTCTCTGTCCTCTGCTGCGTCTCTTCTCACATAGCGGGTGGGAGTCATCTCAGCCGTGGAGCATTTCAGGAGCTGAGTCAGTTCAGAAGAAATTCCCTCCCTTCCTAGCATCTTGGATTCTGCAGCACCAGGTGGGAGTGTGAACAAGTGGCTGGCTAGCCTTTCCCGGGCTGTTCCAGGATGAAGAGAATGTATCATAGTAAAATCTGAAGGATTAGTTATTATTAGCGTTGGTTAATGTGGTCCTCTACTCCAGCCAAGGTTTCAGCACCACATATTTGTCCTGAGCTTACCATGAGCCACCCAGAGGGTGTCCCAAACTACAGCATTCCTGTTTGGCTTAAGGATTAGCTTTGTTGTGATAAAAATGTGTGACAGAGAAAAAAGTTACAAATTGCAATTTCAATTGTTTGCTTTTTTCATTCCTCTCAAAAAGGTGCTCACAATTGAATCCAAATATAGTAGATCGACATATCACAGTCCTGAAGAGAAGGTCCAAATTGGTCTTTACAGATTCTTAAAAAGCACCAAAAAGGGGTTGGGGAAATAGCTCAGCGGTTAAGAGCACTGACTGCTCTTCCAGAGGACCTGGATCCAATTCCCACATGGCAGCTCAAGACCATCTGTAACTCCAGGTCCAGGGGATCCAACACCCTCACACACAGACATACATGCAGGCAAAGCACTAATGGACATAAAAAAAATACATAAATAAATTGTTTAAAAAAAATTTTTAAAGGTCAAAACCTGGGGGCTGGAGAGATGGCTCAGCGGTTAAGAGCATTGCCTGCTCTTCCAAAGGTCCTGGGTTCAATTCCCAGCAACCACATGGTGGCTCACAACCATCTGAAATGAGATCTGATGCCCTCTTCTTGCCTGCAGGCAGATACACAAACAGAATATTGTATACATAATAAATAAATAATTTTTTTTTAAAAAAAGAAAGGTCAAAACCTGTTACAAAGCTCTCCAGGCCAATTGTACTATTCCAGCAAGTGACAGGAAAAGCACATTGAGGCAAATGGTGGCAGTGGTGTTTCCCTTTTTAGAATGGGATCTAATTTGTGCTCATATGTATAAATCTTTATTGACTTTCTCTGGGCCTGAGGTAGAAACACAAAAGGAACATATTTCTGCAACATCATTTGTTACTTCAAATTAAAACAGCAATAGCACCTCGCTCAGCCACCCACCCTGCTGGGTCAGGCAGAGCCTTGTGAGAAGTTGGTTGCTCTAAAAGATGCCAGGCAGTTGTATCAACATCGGGTTTGTTTTAGGTAAGAAAGGCAAACCATGGTACATGGAGTGGGCCTGACTGAAGAGAGGTGAAGTAAAGCAAAACCCAGCCCAACCCAACTGTCCTGCACTCGAGGTCCAAACAGTGAAGATGAAAAATCAGATTGCATTTATCTTTATTTTACTAATTATGTGTGTGTGTGTATTACCTGCATGTACATCTGTGTGGTGTGTGTACCTGCTGTCAGATCCCCTGGGACTGGAGTCACAGATGGGTGTGAGCTGTGGTGCTGGGTACTGAACCTGGGTCCTCTGCAAGAGCAACAAGTGATCTTAACTGCTGAGCCATCCCCTAAATCTGTATTTAAAAGTTCAGAGGGGTTGACAGAAAGGGAAGGAGAGGGAGGGAAGTTTCAAACCATGCTTAACAGCAGTTGGCACATGCACCCCTGTTATCTTGTTTGTTTTTCGAGACAGGGTTTCTCTGTGTAACAGTCTTGGAACTAGCTCTTATTTGTAGACCAGGTTGGCCTTGAACTCACAGGCCTGCCTCTGCCTTCCTGAGTGCCAGGATTAAAGGCATGCACCACTACCACCCAGCATTAGTTTCATTTTTTAAAAGAAACTGAGGCTTCTGTCTACCACACAGTTGCTCACAGGCTCATCCAAGGACATCGTCCCAGTTCCTGATGGCAGGTCGATCTCATTTCCCCCCTCCCTCTCCCCACCGGGGCAGGGTAAGTTCTGGAACCAAAACTCCCTAGTGATTTCCCTCTTAGGAACTCACCAGTTGCGTTCTGTGAGCTGATGGCTCTGTGGCCTGTGGTGCTGGCAGGCTGTGACCATACAGAGCCAGGTGCCAGGCCAGTGTGCGGATGCCTAGCTACGGTGACAACACCTGAACTTTCGCTTAGGCTAAAGCCTGCCCTGGTAACTGTCCCGCAAAGGCCAGTGGCCAGTGCCGCAGCTCAGGCTGTATGCAATGGGCTGTCCTTCGCAACCAGAAAGGTTCAAGACGCCATGCAATGCAGACCCTTGACAAGATCTACTGCCACTCAGAATTCAGACTAGCTGCTGAGTGGCACCCAGAGGGATGACAGGAAGCCTGGGATAGCAACTGGTGTGCGTTTGTCTGTGCAAGAGAGTAGGAACCCGTAACAAAAGGCGCCATTATCTTACAGTTATCCTATACACTTGACTACATTCTCATCGACATCCTGAGGGAAAACAGCCATGGACTGTGTCCTTTTCCAGGAACTGATGGCCCCAAGACCAGCACTCACTCCTAATGATTCTCGAGTCCCATCCACATTGCCTCTGGCCCAGGGCAGTTAGGCTATTTTGTGTACTGATCGCCAGTCAGCATCCAGTTGGATTTAGCCAGGCTAGTGTGTAGAGAAAGCACCTATGGGCTTGACAGTTCTTTAGGACGGAAGAGATAGGTAGAAGGAGAGAGAGCTATCAAATGAGACCACAGATGCCCTAAAGTCCTGAGATTTATACTAAAGAGCAGTGAGCACTGGTAGCCCCTGATGAACATTCTTCCTAGCTATCCTAATGAGTTGGCTCCTTAAATATGTGTTTACACACAAGTAGTCCCACTGACAGGAATTTTGCTTGAGTAAGGACTGTGGAATTAGACTTTAGGGGTCAGCTTCCTGTCGCACGGAATGCTGTGGGAAAATTCTCGCAGTCAGAGAGTCAGTGACTTCACATTCCATGAGGGGAACGTGTGCAAAGCCCCTGTGAAGACAGCAGCTGTGGCCATCAGCAACTGTGGCCGTCGGGGGCCACTGCAGGGTCTTCAGAAGGTGTCAGTCTTACCACAGAACTCATTTGCAGCATAAGCATGTGTGTGTGGGTGTGTGTGGGTGTGTGCATGCGCGCGCAGTTGAAAAAAATCCATACTCACGTGAATTTTGGCTTACAGTTTTCCCACTCTGAGGATGTATAGTGAGATTGAAGGGCAAAAGAAGATATAAGACTTAAACATTTAAAATTTTAAATTAATTTTTGAAATTGGGAACAAGGCTGGAGAGATGGCTCAGCAGTTAAGAACACTAGCTGCTCTTACAGAGGTCCTGGTTTGGTACCCAGTACTCATATGGTGAGTCACAGCCATCTGTGACTCCAGTTCAAGGGGATCCAATGCCATCTTGGATGCTGGTATATATATGATGGTTCTTCAGGAATGGCAGTGAGACAACAGAGGAGGTAATACCTTCGCGAGCAGTGACAGTGGGCAGGACAGAGACCATTGCCTCTCTGAAGCCATTAGCAGGTTCTCAAAGGTTCAGAAGACGTGAGGAGAGGAGGAAGTGGCAGTACCCTTACACGTGTGGTGGCTTAGCCAGCTGGCTTAAACCTGCAGCCCCACCAGCCACCAGCCGCTCATAGGCAAGGCTTAACCTCTCAGCGCCCTCAACTTCCTCACTCAAGAAATGGAGAAAATCCAGCTCATAGCATTGGCAGGAGTCTTGGCAAGCAAGCGTAGGCCAATCCTCAGAAAAGTCCCCAGGACAGAAAACACTCGGTCAGCTGTCACTCACAGGTTTCCAGAGTGCAGATTTGCTGGAATTCCCTGCAGGCCACCTCACTGACTCCAATTGCCTGCAGCATTGCACTTAGTGAACTCATTAGACAGAAGCTCAGAGCCCACGATGCTCCAGTCCCTTCCTGTGCCTCCCATCACACCGTCATCTACACTGTCACCTTCCATGACCACACTCCCATGATGCTCTTCCCCGCTTCCACGTGGCCCAGTCAAAACCTATTTAAAATACATCTTCCAGAGGGGATTGAATCTCTCAAGTACTGACACATTTTCAACCTCATTTGCTGATTGTGGCGGGCACATGCCACAGCCCGTGTATGGCTATTGGAGGCTAGCTTTTTGGTAGTTGGTCTCTCCTTCTGTCTTGTTTCGGAGGCAGGGTCAGTCTGTCTTGCTTTAGTCGCTATGCTGAGTATTTCACACAAGGCAGCTTGTGAGCTTCTGGGGGAGTCTCCCCTCCTTCTCCCCCACCCCAATCTCACCCAGGAGTTCTGGGAATGACAGGCATGTGCTACCGCGGCCGGCTTTGCACATGGATCCCAGGAAACAAAGCTCAAGCCATCAGGTCTGCGTGGCTAACACCTTTACCACCCGAGCCATATCCTCAGACCTCTGAAGTAGTTAAAAAGATTGGCTTCTGGGCTAGGAATGAAGCCCGGTTGGTAGAGCCCTCACCTAGCAAGTCCGAGGCCCTGGGTTTGGTCCCCAGAACTACAGGAACTGGTTATAGCGGCACATACCTACAATCTCAATTTTGAGAGGTGGAGGCAGGAAGGTCAAAGTCACCCTTGGTGATCTACATGAGTTTGAGGCCCACTTGGGATACGTGCATGAGAGACCCTGTTTCGAAGGATGAAAAATTAAAAAGTAAGGCCGATGACCTCGTGTTTGCTCTGAGACCCTTGGTTTGGCTCACTGCGTTTCTCTAATGTTCTTACTCTCCGTCACTCATCTTCCTGTCTCCTCCAGTACCCACCATTGCTGTAGCAGAGCTTAGTTAAATTAAGACAAAGAACCCCGGAGCGAGGTACTGATGTTTGAAGCTATGATATCGCTGTCATGTATCCATGGGGTGGGTGTGAGCAGAGACTGATCAGCAGATCCTTCCATCTTGCCTAAGAAGAACAAATCTCACTCCAATTTCCTTTGTCAAATCAAAGGAGGCGTTTCTTCAGAATTTTGGGAGACTTGCCCCTGGACTCTTTAGGAGGGAACCCTGTTCAGCCCAGTGGGCTCTTTCCTCAATGACCGCTAGCCCGCTCATTTCAGGAAGCATCACGTGACTGCGCTGGGTCTCTCCCTCTCTCTTCTCTCTCTCTCTTTCTTCTCTCTCTCTCTTTCTCTCTTTCTCTCTCTTTCTTCTCTCTCTCTCTCTTTCTCTCTCTCTTTCTTTCTCTCTCTCTTTCTTCTCTCTCTCT
>LOEQ01000981.1:720398-756660 GCA_001685075.1 Bramus lutescens | reverse complement strand
CCTGGTCTACAGAGTGAGTTCCAGGACAGGCTCCAAAGCTACACAGAGAAACCTGTCCTGAAAAATCAAAACAAGACAAGACTAAACATTCTGCCATGTTCTGTAAATTGGAGGCCTATGGCTTTCCTATTTTTCTAAACTTCTAAAGGAATGAATAAGACAGACCTTATGTTTTCTCACATTACATTGTCTTATTCTAGAACTGTAGCCTGGTTTTCATGACATTAGCTCTGATTAAACTTTACACAAAATAAAACTAGCTAAGAGTAGCACAGGACAGTAATCCCAGAATTCAGGAGGCTTGGGCGGGAGGGTACAAGTTTAAAGCCAGCCCAGGCAACATAGTGAAATGGTGTCTCAAAAACAGCAACAACCAAGAAGAAGAAAAGTTCCATAAAACTAAATAAAACTGAGCCTGGTGGTGGCACATGCCTTTAACCCAAGCATTTGGGAGGAAGAGGCAGGCGGAGCTCTGTGAGTTCGAAGCCAGCCTGATCTACAGAGTGAGTTCCAGGACAATAAGGGAAACACAGATGAACCCTGTCTTGAAAAAACAAAAACCAAAAATCGAAGAACAAAAACAAACAAACAAACAAAAAAACCCAACAACAGAACAAAACCAGCCTTTTTTTGTTTGTTTGTTTGTTTTGTTTTCTTATCTTCCCCTAAAAATCCTGTACATTCTGCATTACTGTAGAGGAAATTGGGCAGCCGCTAAAAGATCAAATACTTCCTGAGAAAGTGTGCTGGCCAGTGTAGGTATTCACAGCATAAGGAATGTGTGTTGGCCCCTGTGGTTATAGAAAATACATGCTCTGGTCTGGTCCTGTGCTGGCATTCTGTACAACTTTCATGTAAAAACCATCCTTCAAAGTACATATCTTCTCTTTGACAAATAGGGACATGTCAACTGGAGAGATTGAGAACTTAGCAAAATGTGTGACTAGCAAATATCAGAATTGAGTTTGTAACCCGGGACAACTGACTCCCTCACTGTCCAGGTTCCTAATGGAGTCAGGGGTTCCTTTTAGAGCCTTCTAGCATCTTCAACTGCAGTGGACAAAGCCTTCACCCTTGACCACTACCACTACAAGGGAAACATAGGATGGAGATGCAGCCGTTGGAAGTCACTGACAGCCATCTATGACAGGTTTCGAAACAATCAGTAGGCAGCCTAGAGCTTTGAGGATGATGGGTTGATGTCAGTGCTCATACCTGACACCCAGCCAGCCATCTTCTTTTAAATGATAAAGCCTGACTGGGGTAGAAATAGGGTGGAGGGTGCAAGCTGATTTCAGTATGTTGCTTAGCCAGAGACTCAATAGGAATCTAGCCTAAGAGCTTGGAACTTGCAGCCACTAAAACTAAAACAATGGTTTAGCTGATGACTGGGTGTGCCCATGAGCTGCCATCACTGGAATATCCCATCAGGTCTTCCCACTAGATCACCAGTGAAAATTGGCAGGTGGTCGCCGAGAAACCTTGCAACACCACTCATTTCTCCTAACTGTAATTGCGGCCCAGATTGTTCAACGTGAGCTCTCCCCTCAGTTGTACACTCAAGTCAGCTATGATGTCTCCATGGGACATTTTATTGGTCAACTCCACATCTGTTTAGGAAGTAGACAGCAATAAGTGATAAGATGAAGTCACACTGCCTCCTAGGGCATTGGTCTTTTGGTCACTAAGATAGTTGAGCCAGACGAGGCCTCGCTTCTCCTTTATGACTGGCAGTTTTTGATTCCATGAGGAACTGGAGTGGGCCCTTTCAGGGTTTTTCTGAAGACGATAAATAAAGTGTGAATTGACTACCCAGAGGAAGTGACGTCACTATGAGGATTTCTTGAGGGTACTAAGGAAACTGAGCCAGCTGGTTATTTTGGTTGTTAGGCACGACCCACCCAAATTCCACAGTGTCCTGATTCATTGAAGTTGTGTGCATTTTCCTGCCTTGATTATTCTTTCTACATCTTCATTAGATATGTCAATGCTTTCAAATTCATGAGCCTGGAAAGAATCAGAACGTTTGAGGAGCTTTCGCCAAACACCACCTCAATGTTTGAAGTAAGTCATGGCAGTGAAACCCAGGGCCCTCTTGCCAGAAATCTCTTCTTGTCTAAGTGCCCAGGCCAGCAGTGCTTAGCCAGTAATGGCCAGTGATTAGGAGAGGTCAAGATTACAATATGCAGGAATAACAGATAGCCAGACTTCATCATGTAGAGCTGGTTTGCAAGAAAATGCCATGGTTTGAAGATCTCCTGGAGCTCACAGGGGAGGGGAGCTCGTTCTATTCCACCAGTTCCTGGGAGGGGAAATGGAGTGGCTCTTGCGTATGTCCCGAGCATCTCTTGTAGGCTATCAGTGATGCACCCTTCTTTGAAAGTACAAGATGTGTGAGTGACTGGGCCTTGCGATGCAACAGAGGCCTTGTGCTATATATACTACATCTGAAAGAAGTCGTGTAGGCCCTAGGCACCTTTATCCTAAGGCTCTGCAGCTGAGCCACCATGTTCCACCCAGACACACAGGTCAAAGTGTATCAGAGCAGCCTGGCAATCCAGGGGTTTCTGTTAGTAGGCCTCCAGAAAGCCTTTGCATGGGATTGAGAGACTAGGAAGTGGGGAGGAAGGCTGAGCAGGGCTGCCCATCTGGTATGGCTGACCACTGTGCTCCAAGTGGGCTCCTGAGACAAACACAATGCCATCATTCAAGAGCAGAAACCTTGAGGGTGGGTCCTGGAGAGACAACACAACAGTTAAGAGCACTAGTTGCTCTTCCAGAGGATCCAAGTTCAATTCCCAGGACCCACATGGTGGCTCACAACCATCTGTAACTCTAGTTACAGAAGACCCAAAGCCCTTTTCTTGGGTACCAGGAATGCATGTGATGCACATATATGTAGGAAAAAATACATATATATATATAAAATAAATATAAGTTTTAAAATAAGCAGTGTCCTGAACCTCATAGATACACTAGATAAAGGGACATGATGACTTCAAAATATAAAGGCATTTCTACACTTTAAGCTGTAGAATGCCGTGATAAAGTAGATAGATATTGTGTGTTGTGACTCAGTAGGGTGTTTCAAGAGCCAGGAACAACACTAGCAAACCTTAGAATTTCTCAAGCTTAGGCTACCCCTTAAACGTGGAGAATGATGTCAGTATCTTCGCCTGCTTGGATCCTCGCTGGTGTTTACACAGCCCAGTCTGAGTCTCGGATGGAGGCAGGGACAAAGTATGGAGTTCACGTCCTGTTAACAGGACATCACACTGTAGTGACAGGGTAATGACCAGTGCATAGGAGACCCCACGATGAAGCTGACTGAACCACTAGGGCCAGTGGGGACCTGCCAGTGCCATAGACGCTCCAAGAAAAAAGAACCAACCACCTCTATGATTTCCTAGAAATTTTACCTATGACAGCATACCCATAGACAACCACCAAGATTAATTTTAACGTCTATGATCATTTGCATGAACGTTTCAGGTGGGAAATACTAGTTACATGCAAGTTTCCATTCTGTATGTGTATATATGTGTGTTCACATGTGCATATGTGCTTGCCCATGAATGTGCATGTGAAGTTCATTGGCCAAGATGGGGCGTCTCCCTCAGTTGTTCACCTTACTGGGGTTTCGGTTGTTTGTTTGTTAAAGCCCAGAGCTCACAGTTAGAGCTAAACTAACTGACCAGCAAGCCCCAGGATCTACCTGTCTCTGTCCCCACCTCCCATTGCCAGGGCTATGGTGACAGACACAGACCACCAAGCCTAACTTTTATGAGTGATCCGAGGTCCTCATATGTGTCCAGCAAGCACTTTATCCACTGGGCCATCTCTGTAGACCCAGGAGTTTCCTCTTTATTTTCCTCACCTTCAGGAAGAAGGGTCTCACAGGTGCCTGGAGTAGACACCATTTGTCTCTGTCAAGTTCACAGCTGCCAGTACAAAGACAATGCTCAGTGCCAATGGGCAGGGGTTGTGGATGACGAGGGCAGCGCCAGGCAGCACCTCAGAGGTGCCTCCCAGTCCTTGTGGAGCCTTCTGAGTCAAGCGAGTGAGTCACATTCCTCTTTGCTCCCACAGGATTATCAGCTAGACACGAGCACACTGCTGTCCTCCCCGGTGCTGAAGCGATTCACCTGGACTGAGACCAAGCCCAAGGCTTCCATGAAGATAGAGTAAGGAAGTAGAGCTGGAGTTGTGGGTAGGGTGTGTATGGGGGGGAGAATGCCAGGAACGATGGCTTGTTGACAGGCTGTTTAAGGCTACCGGGCCTCCTAGTGTTCAGGTAGAGCAGAGCTGCCACCACCCCCAAAGGGGCAGAAAGGGGACACAATATTGGACATAGGAACCCCAGGCTCAGTAGGAAGGAAGACTGGGGCTTAAGAAGGGAAAGTATGTAGGGAATTCTTCCAGCTGAGCCTGAGAAGCACAGGCCTTGGTGGAAAGGAACCAGATGTGTACAGCTGTGAAGGGAGGGCCGGGATGTGTTTACAGGCTCAGGAGACAACACTCCTGTTTCCGGTCCCTAGGCTAGCATGGTCTATACAAGGTGGCAAGGCTCTGTTTGCCATCCTGAGAACCCAAACTTCCACAATAAGGATTTTCTGTATCCTGAGAACCCAAACTTCCACAATAAGGATTTTCTGTATTCTGAGAATCCAAACTTCCACAATAAGGATTTTCTGTATCCTGATGAACTCATTACCAGTGGCTTGATCTGTCAGGCAGCTCCCCATTCTGCTCTGTGCCACTGGCAGAATTGCAGGGCTCCTGCTGTATATTCTTCTGGCATAGCTGACTTCAGTGGTTCTCTATGGCTGGAGGCTACTGAGGAACAGTGCTATGCTGAGAAAGGCCTGGCCACTTATCTACCTCCCTGCCTTTCCTGGCTCAAATGCCTGGCCCTCAGGGCTGGACCCCTGTGGGCTCAGCAGTGAAGAGCACTGGCTGCTCTTGCGGAGGACCCCCCCCCATGTTCGCTAGCAGCCATCTGTTAACTCCAATTCCAAAGGATCCCACACCCCCTTCTGGCCTCTGAAGGCACCAAGCACACATGTAGTACACATACATACAGGCGGGCAAAACATCCATACACTTAAAAACAAAACAAAACCAACCCCAGATTGCCAGTGCACAGGCTGTAGTTTTATTGAGCTGAAACTGAACTTGAAAGCTGCTAAGAACCCTTCCGTGTGATGCAATGCACACAATCCATTACGTCCTTGGAAAGACAAGCGCTCTCCCAGGCAAACATCTGCCTTTTCCTTGTAACGTGGGCTCAAAAGTGGGCCCCACTGTTGAGGTGATAGGTTAAGGGACACCAATCTGGACGAAAGCAAAGAGTAGGGTAGCTGCTTTTTTGTTTCTCAGTGGGGAACGTGTGGGAGGAAAGGGTGGTTATTTTTTACTTGATCTTTGATGAAGAAAAGACAAACCCTAGTTTGTATACCCTACCCTGCAATTAAGGAGGTAGATCATAGGCAGGCCAGTCCAGGCCAGTCTGAGTCATGTGACTCAGAGGGTGCTCTCCCTAAGCAGTGATGTCAATCCAATAGCAAAGGGCAGGAGACGCTTTCCTCTCTCCTGGGTCCATCTTAGGCTCGCACAGCATATGGCCTCCTGGACCACACGTGCTCGGGAGGAGCCTCCTGTATTGACTGTGCGTGCAGGTCTGCATGTCTTGAGACCATTAACCATGGGGGGGGACTATAAGGAGGAATCCATTTCTAGCAGCCGGAAGTCCAGACTCCAAGGCACTGGCAGGGCCGCCTGCACTTCAGAGACTTTGTGGGGAGGGGGTCTACTCCTTGCCTCTCACAGTTTCTGTAGCTTCGTGCTTCCTTCAGCTTGGGGCCGGCTCGCCTGACTCCATCCTCATATGACCTTTCTCTCTCGTTGGTTATGACTACTCTTGTGTCCACAGGGCATTGGGACCGATCCCCTGGCTAATGCAGAATGAACTCCTCCTCTTGAGACCTAAGTTAAACTGTGAGATGACTTCACAGGTTCCCAGGATTTGACATGATACTGAAGGGCAGGCAGGGGGCTTATTTATTTTTTTTTAAAGCTGATCACAAAAGCTACCTAACCCCAAAATAGGAGCGGGCTACTGCCAAGTCTTGTTTTCCAATTAGAATGCTGGGGTTTGCACCATCTCATCAGACAGCCCACTCCACCCAGTGACACCACACCAGGATGGGGAAGGCAAGGTATACATTGCGAAGGAAGAGCGTTTGACTAGGACAGGTGGCCACTAAGATCCCACAAAATGTCTCCGAGACGGCTGATTAACCCCGTTTGTCCATTTCTCCTTCTCTTTAGCTTGAGAATAACCAGTAAAAGCAAGGAGTCGGGGCTCTCCGACGTCCCCAGGCCCAGCTTCTGCTTCTCCACCTGTGGCCACATCAGGCCTGTGCATGACAACTCTGAGCTGGGGAAGGACCCGTGCTGCTCGCCACCCCCAGACTACAACTCCGTGGTGTTGTGCTCCTCGCCACCCGCCTAACGCTGAGCCCGCTGCAGACCGCAGACCGCTACCCTGACAGTATTATGCATATATGAGTTTACACCCATTCCTCTCCGCAGGAGCCGGCTGCTTTCTGTGACTTAATAGTGCTTTTTTTGGTTGTTTTTGTTATTGTTGTTTGGACTAACAAGAATGTAACCCCAGATCGTGACAAGTGAGGAACACTAGTGCTCAATCCTCATGTGACTTCATGTAAGAGAAATCCTCTGTAAGCCCAATGACTCACCTGCTCCAGCTCCCAAAGCCTCATGGCACCCAGCGTGGGTCCTTGTACCCATCTTCCCTCCCTCCAGTGTGGGGGCAGCTGCTGTAGGCCCCTTAGCCCATGGCAGTATGCACTGGCCTGCTCTATCTCTGGAGTCCTCTGGCAGACATTAAGATACTCCCCGGAGGCGAGAAAGGGAGACCAGAGCCAATAAGAGACACAGGAAAAGGCCTTGGGATATATCATGTGGAGGAGGTGCAGGGGAGGGCTCCTCAGTGCCACTTTAATGATTTCTCATTCCTGGCCTCTGCTTTTTGGGCACCCTACCAAGAGGTGACAGGGCAGAATGTGTGAGACATTTTCTAGATTCTGAGAGGCAAGGACAAATGTTTTTGGGAACCACAGAAAATCTTAAATCGTTCCCTGGGAATCTGTTTCTGTTGCCTGACACCATGCACAGCATATTTAACATGTATTGGTGAGGCTGGCACATGACTTAGTTCCTCTAGTGAGATACCCTGAAATCAGAGCCAAGCTTGGAGGTCTCAACTTAGCATACTGCTCAAAGGGAGCTAAGCAGTCTGGCCTAGCAAGGTGGTCTACCGATAGACTCAAAAACCACATTTTAAACAGTCGGGTCCTATTTCAAGTATTAGTATATATATGACATTTTTTCATTCTCCTGTCTGATACAGTTAGCTATTCAAGGCAGCTAGGGAGAGTTAAGAGTGAGCATCTAGAAGGCGGTTTTCTATGTACCCAAACCAGGATTAATGGACTAAAACCTAGTAAGGCAGAGTGGACGCTCCATGTATAATAACCAAACCAATCCACCCGGAGTTGGGACCTCACTGTTTTCTTTTTACTTTATCATGAGTTTTGTCATCTCAATCCAATCTGAGAGAAGCAAAAGAGCATTAGCTAGTGTTTATTAAGCATTCTATGCTCCTTGGAAGAAAAGGTGATGTGCAATTTATGCAAGCTATTTCTACAGCTGGGGCTCAGGATATTTATTAGTCAATGAACCATCAAAACGAAAAAGAAAATAATCTTATTCTCATCTGTTTCAGACCTTACCTGGGGTCTAAGGATGATGGGAACAGGGTAGAAATGGGGAGACAGGATAGAAAAGGGTGCCCACTCTTTGGGATCTACAGATATGTGAGCCCTGGATCTCTAAAATGGCTCTGTTAGATGGTATATGTACAAATTATGGTCTGTGTGTTTACAACATGTACACCTGCTGGAGCCATTCCCAGCTGGGCAGACAACGAGTAGCTGCTTCGTGAGAGCAGAATGCACTTCCTTTCTGCTTGCCGCTCAATCCTATGGCCGCTCTCCTGGGGATCACATCCTTAAGGTTTCTGTCGTTTGAGAAGGGAGGCTCGGCACAATCCCCAGTGAGACAGTCTGCAGTCACAGTGGCTCTTGGGGGACTCACTTGCCAGGACAGAGAAGTAGGAAAGGGCTCTCAACCAAGAACTGGATAAAAAAGAAATCAGGCAGGGCTGGGGGAAGACATCTTTGTCCATCTTTATGTGTCTGTAAAAGCTCATGTCAGGCGGCAAGTGTCAAAGATAGGCCATTAGACAGAGGCCGCCAGAGAAATGAGTGATCTTGGCATCCTATGACTTCTCAAATTATTTAAATATCCGGTCACTAATGAAGCAAGAAAACCTTAAACAGTCCTGTACTACTTTGATTTTAATCATCTAATTCTTAATCATTAAGAGACTTTAGCAAAGTCTCTTTCCCACAAAAGTAAAGAAAATCTATTGGGATTCTCTGGCTCTGCTTAAGGACTTAGCTTTGGAGTCCATCAAAGCCCATCAGCGAAGAGAAAGACAGTTCCATCCAAGTTTCTAAGGCAGGAAGGAAAATGGAAGCTTGTAATGGCATACATTGTGTCCGTCCATCAAGACAGCATTGGATGTTAGGACTCTGGCAGTGACATGAAGACCGTTTGGCGGGCACTAAGGAAGAACAAACATTTCTCCTAGTGTTTGAGGTCACCAATGTACACATTGCTGAAACCTCAGGCAAGTCTAAGTCAGCCTGAGAGAGATACTCAGGGGACAGATCTGGTCAGATCTTAAAAACTGTTGCATGGGTCTTCAAGCAGTGCTCGCTCCCCTGCCTGTAAATCAACGCAATGAAGGAAGAGGCCTTCTTTTGGCCGACAGCGGTAGAAACTGTACATGTATGTGTGTATGTGTATCTGTATGTTTTGTGCATAACTATTTAAAGAAACTGGAATTTTAAAGTTACTTTTATATGAATCAAAAGATATGCCACAGACAACTGAGATATGATCTGGTCCCACCTTTTAGTCATGATGAATGTATTTCATATATTATCTTCATTTAATAAAATCCACTTTCAAAACCATATGTTTTCTTACTTTCCTTGTAAGAGAGAGGGAAAAAGGAATCTTAGATGTACCTCAGGGTGGGGTGGGGAGACTGAATGCCGGGATAGCTTGCTAAAAATCAGTTATCCACGTGACCCAAGGGAGATTAAAGCAAGCACTCCTGGAACAAGGACATGCAACACCCCACGGGTCCACACAGTGGCTGCCTACACCACAAAGATGCTGCATGCTAAACACTGTATGGAGATTCTCTAGGAAGAGAACCAACAGGATGAAATTATACGTATCTTAAGATGATTTACTAGGAGCCTAAAAGAGGCTCAGTGTTCAATCACAGCACTTGCTGTTCTTGGAGATCTATGTTTGGTTCCCAGCACCCACGTAACAACTTGAGACAATCTGTAACTCTAGTTCCAGGGGACCCAACGCCTTCTGTCCGTCTAAGGCACCAGGCACTCATGTGGGGCATACACATAACAATTAAAGCAACAAAGTTTAAAAGTTATTAAATTGGCTTATGCAGTGTGATCAAAATAGTCCAATGACAGCTACCTTACACCTAAAAGGCTTGGTTGGTTCTTAGTCCCCAAGGCTGGCTGCTTTAGTGGTCAGAGCTGCATAGTGACCATCTTATACGGAAGAGACTGACTTCCTGGTGGTTTGTCAGTCTCCAAGGCTGGTGGTCTTCAGTGCATGTGCAAAACTGGAAGAAGCTAGCTTAGCTCTCAGGAANAACAGCCGCAGCAATGGGATAAACTAACTCGGTGGCAAGCGAAGGGTGAAAAAAAAATCTTTCTTCTTCTGAGTGCTTTTTACCTGGGCCAGAAGGTGCCAAGGCAATTGGGGAGGGCTTTCCCAGGTTAATTAGCACAACCAAGATAATTCTTCAACTGAGGCTCCCTGCTCAGGAGATTCTAAGTTGTGGCAAGTTGATATTTAAAACCAACCATCATAGCCAGCTTGCCCAGAAATGCCAACATGACTAAGATCACGAACCAGGAAATTTCACAGAGGGACTGCTGGCTGCCTATGAGGAATCCACAATTCAAAACAGGCATTTCCCCTAAACACTAATTTTCAACTGATAAATAATTACCACAATCACAGTGTGGGCATATTGTGAACACACGTAGATTAGAGGGTACATGCGGGAAACAGCAAATGGGCAAAAAAGCATAAAACACAAGAGACTCCCCCACAAAAAGTGCTACCACTTAGATGTCTCCAACTGGCCCTGTGCATTATATCCTCCTGGGAGAAGAGACAATGCAGGCGCTGGATAAAAAGTAAAGCGGCTATTCATGGATCTAGCTGATAATGTCCAGGGGAGCTAGCTTGGAGAAACACAAGGCGGGACACTAGACAAACATTCTTGGGTAGAAAGGCAAGACAAAGGAATAAATGACCAATCTTAGCAGACTTGTAAGAGGCATTTTAGTCTTCAAGAATCTGAAATATTTTAAGAACACTGGCTTGAGCTTACATGGTAGCCGGCTGCCTTGGGGTTGGGGGAAGGCTAGTTTTCAAAACAAAGTCCTTCATTTGGGAAATGATTTGAAGAATGCTTCACATCAGAAAACAGATGTTTTCTCATGACTCTGGGAACTGACAGGACATTTGAGAATTCATTTCTTCAGCAGCAGATGACCTAGCAAAGTTTCTTAGACTCTGCACTGTAAAACACATCTCCAGATTTCGGGCTTTCGAAGGTCAGGAATGCTGAAAAAATATGCTGGGTCCCAACACAGGAGTAATCAGCTTTCAATTTTGTGAACTATGGACATTTAAGGGAGAAAGTAAGAAAGCAAAAGCTATTCCCTAAATCAAACCTGATCTGGGATAACCATTATACTTCACTGGGCTGCATGTTTCTGAACTACATATATGTAAATGTGTTATCCTTCAAAAACAGGCCATTAAAAAAATGAGCCCTATCATTTAGTACTTTTTTGAGACTGGGTCTCTCTATGTAGCTTAGATAGACTGAACTATGTAGACCAGGCTGGCCTAGAACTCACAGAGATCCTCCTTTCTTTAGCTCTCAAGTGCTGGGATTAAAGGTGAGTGTCACCATGCCCAGCAACCTAGCACCCATTTAAAGCCTATCTTAAAGGCAGGAAGGCTAGGGTGGCAGAGCACCTGCTGTACCAAAACCCAAAATACAATCAACGGAAGAGGATTCATTGCAGATGAAGAGAGATTAGTAACACATCTAAAATACATCAAAACAGATGCTCAACTTCCTTTGAGGCCACACCTAGAGGAAGCCATAGTAAACTGAAGTAATTGTAGGTTGAAAGCACATTGAAAACATTTGGCCTGGGCTGGAGAGATGGCACAGAGGTTAAGAGCACTGACTGCTCTTCCGGAGGTCCTGAGTTCAATTCCCAACAACCACATGGTGGCTCACAGCCATCTATAATGAGATCTGGTGCCTTCTTCTGGCATGCAAACATACATGAAAGGAATGTTGTATACATAATAAATACATAAATCTTAAAAAAAAAATTTGGCCTGCGGAGCACCCTGGCTCCATGGAACAGGCAGGGCACTGCAGGGTCAGAGGTATTTTCTCGTGGTCACAAAGCCAGTGTGACTGAAGTCCCAGTGTGTAGAGGAACTGGATTACAGAACACTTACCCCAGGTAAGAGTCCTAATTCAAAGTTCCCGGCTGAAGTCTGCACACTGTGCATTACTCTTGCATTCTGACACACAGGGACTGTAGCTTCACCAGGGACCTAAGTCTGCATCCCATCCCTAGTCATACCTGATGAACAAATACCATTCCAGATCTTGGGATCCAGGAGCAGCTGTCAGCTGCTGTCATTTGAGTGCTTACTATGTAGCAGGAACTATGCTAAGTGCTTTGCAGGACTAAACTCATTTCCAGGACCATCTACTTTGATATGTACTTTATTATTAATATTATTTATAAATGTTCTATCTGCATGCCAGAAGAGGGGACCAGATCAAATGGTTATGAGCCACCATGTGGTTGCTGGGAATTGAACTCAGGACCTCTGAAAGAACAACCAGTGCTCTTAACCTCTGAGCCATCTCTCCAGCCCCCGTGATATGTACTCTTAATACACCTTCTCTTCGGAAACAATTCAAAGAACTCGGAAATCCCTCTCACATGTCCCACCCACGGGCACCTGTGTTTATGCACCTGGCCTCACCGTCAAATGGCCCACCCAAAGTGCATGGTGGTGTTCTTGACTCTGTCTTCTCACCTACCCACCCCTCACTCCCATCCATTTCCCTTGGAACCACACAGCCATGCCTGTTTTTCTGATCTCTCACCCCATTTCTCTGTTCTCCTTCAGGGCAGAACTCTTTGAATGGTTTAAACCTACACTACTGGTTGGTTTTCAATCCTCTCCTTATTCTTTAAAACTAGTTCAACTTAGCAATGCCGTGAGCCACATGCTCACAGGGAAGGGGCTCACCAGCCACTGCAGGGCTGAACGGCTTAGTCCTAACCCAGCGCCAGCAGCTGTATTGATTCTGAATAGGCCTTTGGGGCCGGGGTTTTGGTAAAGCACTTGTACAAGCATGAAGCCCTGAATTCAGATCTCTAACTTGTCTTTGTTAGGGTTTCTATTGCCGTGAAGAGACACCATGAGCACGGCAACTCTTACAAAGAAAACATTTAATTGGAGCTGGCTTAGAGTTTCAGAGGTTTAGTCCATTATCATGGTGGCGAGAATCATGGCAGCGTGCAGGCCAGATTCTGCTGGAGGAGTGCTGGAGGAGGATCTGAGAGTTCTACATCTTGATCCACAGGCAGCAGAAGATTGTGTCCCACTCTGGGTATAGTTTGAGCACAGGAGACCTCAAAGCCCACCCCCATAGTGACATACTTCCTCTAACAGACCACCCCATCTCTTAATAGCGCCACTCGCCACTCCGTATGACCAAGTATTCAAATACATGAGTCTCTGGCGGGGGGCATACCTGCTCAAACCACCACAAACTTCCACGTAAAAGCCCAGTCTAGCGCACCCCAGTTCAGCAGTACACATCTGCAACACAAGCATGGAGTAGGAGGGTATCTGTGCAACAACATGCAGATCCTCCTTCTATAAGTTGCTTTGGTCATGGCGTCTTAACGCAGCTATAGAGAAGTAACTAAGACTCCCCACCTCAAAAAGAAACAAATAAGCAAATAAATGGAGGCTGGAGAGAGGGCTCAGCAGTTAAGAATATTGGCTGCTCTTATAGAGTATCTAAGTTCAGTTTCCAGCGCCCATGTGGTGACTCACAACAGTAATTCTAGTTCAAGGGAATCTGATGCCCTCTTCTAGCCTCCACAGAGACCAAGTATACACATCATATAAATACATACTTACAGGCAAAACATTCATACACCAAATAAAATCCTTAACATTATTTTACAAATAAAGGTAAGAGTGGGCTGGAGAGATGGCTCAGCCATTAAAGGCTAGGCTCACAACTAAAAACGAGGACAAGAATGATAAAAGACATGGAGATCCAGCTTCCGAACATGCACATACACTCACACATGTACAACGTACACACTTCATTTCTGCTGCTGTGGATAAAAGATCCTGACAAAAAGCAGCTTACACGTATTTTCACTCACAGTTCTGTTACAGCCCAATGCAAGCAGTGAAGGTGGCAGAAGTTAAAGCAGCCAATTCTATCCCATACAGTCAAGAGCAGAGATAAACAGATGCATGCATGCTTCCTGTTTGCATATATTCGGCTCCACTTCTTCATGTCTAGGCAGTTTGGACCCTGGCCTTGGGAATGGTGCCACCTGAAGTGAGCCAAGACAATCCCCCAAAGACATGCCCACAGTCCAATAGACAATTTGTACTTGAGACCTATAGGTCTGAATAAAAATGGCTCTTATAGGCTCATGTGTTTTAATGTTTTCTCTGCCTGGTGCTTGTGGATCAAGATGTAAGTTCTCAACTGCCCCAGCACCATGTCTATCTCCCTGCCTGCCTGCCTGCCATGAAAGTCACGGCCTCTTAAAGTTCTAGAACCATGAGCTCCCAAATTTAATTTTTTTTTAAAAGTTGCTTGGTCTTGGTATTTTTGTCACAGCCATAGAAAAGTAACAAGACAAGACCCTCTTCCCAAGTGACTCAACAATGAATCAAGTTGACCATTACTACTATAACGCCACCTTTTGTCAACTTAAAACCATAACTTTCCAGCAGACATGGTGGTATATGTCTATTCCAAGCCCTCAGGAGACAGACAGGTGGGTCTGAGTTCTAGACCAGCCTGGTCTATATTGATTCCCACCACCCAGGGCTATACAGTGAAACTCTACCTGAAAAACAAAGTAACAAAGCCCTTAACTTTCCTTCCACAAGAAAACTTTCCCTCCACAAAAATAGCTCAACACCTAAAAGCTACACGGTTAGGTTTATCAGCACTGACCCCACTTTGTGGAACCAATCTGTTTTAGTTTCATTTCTGCTGTGGTAAATACCCTGACAAAAAAACAGCTATGGGGAGAAGGGGCTTACTTAGCTTACATTGCCAGGTTCCAGCCCACCACAGGGAGGAAGTCAAGGTAGGTTTGTCTGCCTTTACTTTGATTCCAGGAGATCCTTTCTTCCTTTTCTCTAACTCGTTTTTCTTCTTTGACCTCTGAACAGTGCCTGGGGCTCCCTTAACTCACCTCAGTATCTCCAGCAACTCCATGGCTTTCAATAGCATTCATCTGACAATCTTCATGTACAGACCAGACCTGTGCCTTGAACTCCAAACTCCTATGTGCTAAGCTGATGTTTCTTCTCAGCGCTCTGGGCCTGTCTTTCAGACGGCATCAACAGCTCCTACCCCCCCGTCCCTGACACATCAGGGTAATACTGTATACCATGACTTGGTGGCCCAGCCAAGAAATGCCTTTTTTTGCCTTCCTCTTGGAACACCCACTCTCCAAAAGCTCTACCAGGGGCCAGGACATGGGCAAGTGCTCCTAGACACATTCTTGGTAGAGTCCTGCTTTCAGTCCGCCAGCTCCTGCTACTCTAACTCTCCCAGGCTAAAGCTCCAAACACAAGCCTAGATGTCATCTGTGCCTTGTCTAAATTCCTGATCCAGAGTCTGGGACAGGGTATACGTGCCATTAAGCTGTTTGCTGTAAAAAATCTCAGGCCCTGGGCCACACTTTTAATTAATTGCCCCTCTTCCAGATCCACCTCTGCCCTCCTGCCAAAACCCTCTTTAATTCAGAAATCTTTTGGCAATCCCAAAGCTCATTCTTTTCTTTACTCCACACTGGTTCTAGCTTTAAAGTACAACCAGAATCCAACACTTTGTACCTTCTCTGGTATCTCTCCATCCTTCCCTAAGAAGGCCACATAAACTCCCTAATCTTGCTCTACCATCTTGGCCTCCCTGGTCTGTCCTTCACACTATAGCTAGAGGAATCTTTGTAGCCCTTTCCCGGGGGCAGAGGCCAGAACAAAGGTCCAGTCACATACTGCCTTTCCTAGCTGCATCTTTAACTCCTCTAGCAGTATTCATTTCCTCCTGCACTTTCCTTCCCTGTCCTTCCCCGGTGGGGCTGGTGACTCCACATCCAAGGCTTCACTCAGCATTGGCTTTTAGAGACTTCTGTCCAGGCCACCCTCTGAAACTGCACCACCACATTCTAGAGTGGCAAACATGGTCAGGTAAATGAGAACTACAGAAGAGAATTTTTCTGATATTTAGATTCAACTGTTTATTTGCTAAGTCTGGTAACTACTGGTCTCCTCTCATAACCATAATTACCTTCAAAATACTACATACAGTTGCCAGTATCCAAATGCAATTGGTTCTAGTCTCCCCTCAACCCCAAACAAAATCCATGATGATGTCTTTTAAAGACTAGAGTGCATTCACTCTTCTGTATGGTTTAGAGCATGTCTAGAAGATCATAATTAACTCAGTACCAATACAACTGAAATAACTGTCCCTGGAATGACAAGAAACAGATGGAAGTTCCAAACCCCAGAAAAGTATCTTCCCTTGGCTTTGAGAATTACATATGGCATAAAATAGACAGTAAATATCTGAGGAGTGAATCCCTATAGTTCACTCCACTGTGGGACTGTGGGGTGAGCTGCTTGGCCAGGTACATAGAGGGCTTCACGCGCTCAAAGAGGGGAAATGCGGGCCTTGCTGCCGCCAGCTTGATTCTTACCCCCTCCTCACACTGTTGTTAGGAAAATTTAAAGGCACAGGTTTAAAATAGCAACCTTTCTCCTTCTGCCTTGCATTCTCTGTGGAAGGAGGTTTCACAAGAGCCCTGTGGGTTCTTGTTATAAGTGGGAGAACAATCCAGTGCCCCCAAGCTGTAAGACTACAGGGAGGTGGAACTGAGAGCTGCACCATTGCTTTTGTTGGATTTCATCAAATGCAACACTGGCCTGGCTCTAACAACATCGTTTCGTAAAAAACCTTCCAAATTAGTCTCCATTTTTATTCCTATCTGGATCCATGACTATTTATAAATTACTTTCTATACAAAAGTCCTCCTGCCCTATAGTCAGGCCATCTGCCAGTCTCTCAGCTGGAAGCAATCTCCTTTCCTTGATCACTCCCATCTTCACCCTAAGCCTCAAGTCTTGACTACTTTTCCATCCTATAGTTTCAATTCTTCAAATCACAGAAATTTCAAACGTACTGGGGGTGAGGGAATCCAACAATAAAATACTATTCAAGCTCAACAAATGCCAACAATTTTTTTTAACAACTTATCCTTGAGGAATGTTTTTTTTTTTTTTTTGAGAAACTGGCAGAGTCTCTCTCCTCCACATGGCAAACTGAGCACTGAGACACACTTAGCTACAGGTGCAGCTCAAGTGGAAGCTGCACAGCCAGCTTTTGTGAGGCCCTGGGGTCCTTCCCCAAAGCGGGGAGGGGACTAGCTCCATGTCAGTCCGTCTTGTCAGATAAGTAGTTTCTTACACAGCCTTATACAAAATCTCCTCCTATTTGAAGTCTTAGTTTCAGCACAGACCCAGGACACATGAATCAAAAAGTAACTGATAAACCACCAATCTAATCTGCTACCCAAAAGGCAGCAGTTCTTCAAAATACATAGGTAGTAATTTTCAAAACCCAATCAAGACCAACACCACTATGTTATAGGACCTGGTAATAATAATAACAGAACAAAAACAAGTTTATCTCTGTAATTCTTTATTAAAAAATACTGCTATACACATAGAGACTGAAAATAGGGTTAAAGATGAGCAACAGATACTGGGATTGTGACATTAGAACTTAACATACTGGCGCTTTTTAGGGACAATGTTGACATCCAAATGACAGAACCAAGGTCAAAACAAAATACAAGGGCACCCTCAAAGGTGTCTGCAATGAAGTAAATACACTAACAGGTTTCAAATAGGCACAGAAATGAGTGACACTACATGATTTCAAGGGTTGTCCTTTCCGTGCTGTGTCTGTCATAACAAGAAGTTATGGGGAGTTCACATCCTTAATTCAATATTCTCAGATATTAAAGTCTTCCTATGAACTAAATATTAACTTTCAGACAACCTCCTAAGTGGGTTTACATTGTGAAAAAGAGGGCTCCCTTTGAAAAAAAAAAAAGCAAAACAAAAAAAAACAACCAAACCAAAAAAAAAACCCAACCCCCTGCAAAAAAACCCCAAAATTAAAGAAAAAATAAAATAAAAAACTCTCCCCGCAAAAAAAACCACCAAAGCAGAACTCAAGAGTTCTTTTGAAAACCATTCCCAATCAAAGAGAAATGAAAAATAAATATAAAACAAAGCTAAAAAAATGCATTTATCCGACACCAACTGTTTTCTGGCTGACAATATTTACTCATGAAAATGTTCAGCTGACTATCTTTACTACCCAAACCAAGCCCTGAGGTTACTAGGGGCTGAAGCGGACTAGCATTTCCGATGCAGACTCTTGGGTTTGTGATGTGAACCTGCCTTGCAGAGGGGAAGTTTGCTGGTCTATGCGGAACGAGATTCAAGCCCTAATTTGCCTCTGCCCTTCTTTAGCATTCACATAACATTGGTCCACAAATGAAAATTTTCAAAAAGTTCCCAGGCCCCCAAAACTAAAATAGATGATCCCCTTTCATTTTCAAAGAAAACAATATTGGAAAAAAATCTCCAGCCCGCTTATAAATTAAGCATTTCATATTTCTTCTAGAATACAAGTAGTTCTTTTTTGTACAAAAGAATTACAATATGATTTGTCAAAAAACATATAAAAAGACAGCTGCTCTTTCTCAAATACATGAGCTAATGATAAAGACTCTTGTGTGTCACATCGAAAGTTCTTGTTCCTTCTAAACAAAAGGAACATCATGGTGGCAAATGCTCATTATCCTTTGAATATTGAACATTATGTTCTTTAAAAATCCATTCAGATCAAATGCAATAACTGATTTTCTCGTTAACAACTGATGCTACCACTCGTGGATGCAGACGTGCTTGTTAAACATGTGAAGTGTGTCTCTAGTCTCCAAAGCTTGCGGTGAAGAGAGGTGCTTTTACTTGATGCAAATCTCAAGGCAGAGAGAAATCACTTAAAGCTTATAAAAAAGTGGACAGAGAAATGTTAAAAACTTCTCTGAAATATACAAATATGTATGCTTGTTAAAAATGAAGACAGTAACATCAGCTGCAAGTGCTTGGAGTCTGTCCTGACCTTCTGAGTCTCCTCCACATTTTCTTCCTGCTGCACACCTAGAGCAAATTGAACACTCAGTGCTGGGAAGGAGATGTAGCCTTCAAGGCGGCCTTAGGAGAAAATCCCTATGTATTTGGCAGTCTTCAATATCGAAGTGACCACAAATCCCATGAATACTCAAGTTTGGCAACAACTGTATGTCCAAATAGTAACAAAGTTTCAAGGAGGAAAATTGCAAACTGTAAGATGGGCTTCTCAGGAAGATCCTGCAGAGTGAGTTTTATCAAAAGTCCTGTTCCTTTGGGTTAAGCAGTGAGTGCAAAGGCACAGCAGAGAAGTTCCCCTCCAGGGTCGGACTGCAGAGCATCAGACCACTGACTGCTGTGCTCAGTTCACCTTCTCAACAGTCTCTGAGTCTGTATCCAGTGTAAAGTACCATTATAAAGCTGTAGTACAAAGGCAAAAAAAAGCAAACTGGAAAGACCCTAAAGTAATGTAACTCCTTAACTTTAGGCCTTCAACACAATTTCATTTTTGTTATTAAAAATTGCATCAATGTAAGTGTATCTGACTGGCAGGCTCTTTGAAGAAGGCTCTGGATGAACCTGGAGAAGAGTAGGGCCTGCTCCTTCAGCTACTGTTCAATTGATACCTGGAAAAGGATTTAAATTAACAAATAAGGGAAAACTCGTATCTGGCAACTCACTGATATTTCTCTTTGTGTGTTCTTAAACACAACAGAAGCTTCAATTTGAGCTAAGGTAGGTGGCACGCAGAGTTTGCATACGATACTCATAAGGACTGTTCACTACACTGTATTTCTATGAACTACTGAGTTGGCCCATCCCCCCAAAGCAAATTCTACATCTCTCAGTGGCAAAAAGCTGCCTCTTTTTGTTTCCCAATGTCCTTGCAAATAGTTCCCTTAATAAGTATATAATGTGGCAAGAGGTCAAAGATCAGAAAAACAATCTTTAAAAAATTAAAATTAGTGCATACACAAGTGGAAAAACAGAAGCAGGAGCATCATTCACCAAACGGTGACCGTGATCTGACATAACTCTTCAGAGGCCTGTGGCAGCCTGAGTACGTAGAAAGTGAGACATTCTTCCTCTCAAGTAACAGTGCACTTGACCCAAGTGCAAGAAGCTTCACTCCTTCCTGCTCGTTCTCCTGCTGGCAGGAGACAAAGGACCGTTCACCATAGTGCAACTGGCTGTAGGCTCGGGCCTTCACCATGCCCTGTGGACATTTTAGTAAGTACTACAATTGACCATTTGCAGCCGCAATCAGTTCTTGAAAGGTGTTTTCAAAGCAGCGTTTTAGGTCACTGTACGTCACCACCAGCACACTCTTCTCATCCCTGGAAATCAGGCTTATTTTTTCTGGCACACCTGCATCTAGCTGAAAGAAGTAAGGTATAAAAATATGCAGTTTATATTGAGGAAGAGAACTGATTTAATCACTTTAGGACAACATTTTTGACAAAGATAAATGAAATATAGACCCTTTTCAGATTTCCATGAACAGCTTACAATACCATGGGTCAAAATGCATCAAATTTCAACTCAAAAGGTTTTTTTTTCTAAGAAACATTGCCACGTCTCGTCCTCCTGCCTTAGTGTTCAAAATGTATTTGATTACTATCTTCAGTCAACTGAGCACTCTGTAATTATTTACCCAATAGTTTTTGTTTTGCATATTATGAACACCAGTGCAGAACAGAAAGAATTAAATATGTATTCTTTAGGAGAAATACTTCATGGTACTAAGGTATCCATAGCCAAACTGTATTCCAAAGAATGTCAATTAGATGTCACCAATGAGTTGTAACAATGTACCAGCAATTCCATGTAGGAGGAGGGCCCGCTTGTTCGTCCAGGCAGCCCGGCTAGCTTAGCCCCGAAATAACCTCACAGAAATTGTATTCATTAAAACACTGCTTGGCCCATTAGCTCTAACTTCTTATTGGCTAACTCTTTATATTAATTTAACCCATTTCTGTTAATCTGTATATCGCCACATGGCTGTGGCTTACCAGGTAGAATCCTCGGCATCTGTATCCTGCAGCTCCATAGCTTCTTCCTAACTCTGCCTCCTTTCTCCCAGCATTTTGTTGTTTTCCCCACCTAGCTCTGTTCCCCTATAGCTCTGCTATAGGCCCAAAGCACTTCCTTTATTAACCAATGAAATCAACACATAGACAGAAGGCCCTCATACACCAGTTCCATGTCAACCGAGTACCTTCCTGTTTTGCCATTTTAACTTTTAAAACATTTCTTATCCATGTATTTCTGTAGCTTCCTCTATGAGCACCAGTTTTGATCTCTGTCCACCCACCACTCTAGCTACTGAGGTCATATTTACATTTTGTTTAATCTTTTCTCTTTCCACTTTTTAAAAACAAAAAACTATTGTCAGTTTGTAAGTTATTTAGAAAAGAAAGAAAGAGGAAAAAATGATCATGGAATGGATCTGGCACCTGACCATTGTTTTGTTAGCACCTGATGTAACTATAAGCTTTTATAATTTACTCTCAAACACACCTCCTCCCGTGTGTGTGCCACTGTGCATGTTATGGAGGTCAAAGGATAATTTGTCAGTCTTTCCCTTCCCCCCTTGCTTGAGACAGAGTCTCTTTTACCATATGCACACGCATATAAACTTATGCAAACATACATGCATGCATGCAGTCACACCATACAGGTTTTATTACTCATTGTTCTACTCAATGAAATGAATGACATGTCAACAAAGTATAAAAGAGGAACGTAGCCATCTTGTGACACTTTATTGCAGTAAAAGATGTTTTTCACAATGAAAAACAAAGAAACTCTAGTCCAGTGGTTCTCAACATATTGGTCACAATCCCTTTGAGGGGGGTTGGTTGGCCTTTTCATAGGGTTAGCATAACAGATATTTACATGATTTTTCATAACAGCAGGAAAATTACAGTTATGAAGTAGTAATGAAAATAATTTTATGGTTGGAGTCACTACAAACTAATGAACTGCATTAAAGGGTCACAGCATTAGGAAGGTTGAGAATCACTGCATCAGACATTCCTGGAGAGATGGCTCAGAGGTTGAGAGCACTGACTGCTCTTCCAGAGGACCCAGGTTTAATTCCCAGCACTCGTATGGCAGCTCACAACCATCTAACTCCAAGATATGACACACAAGGCATATATATGCAGGTAAAACACCAATGAACACAAAATAAAAATAAGTAAGAAGGAAGGAAGGAAGGAAGGAAGGAAGGAAGGAAGTCTTAAATTCCTCACTGAGTACAGCAGGTATACATCCTGTTGTCTTCAGTCTCCTAGTACTTGTGTACACACCACAACTCTACCAAGCTGTAACACTACCCTTAAGATCTTAAAAATGCAATTACAAGGTGGATGAGATATTATAGGATTGTAAATGTGCTTTCCACCAAGCCTGACACACCTGCAGAAAAGAGAGAATGAGCTCCAAAGTGTCCTCTGACCCTGTGTGTGAACATGGGGCATGATGCATGCGCACACACACACACAAACACACACAGAGATAACAAAAAACCTACTAAAAACTACTGGGTTTCCTTACTAATTACCTTATTAAGACAGGAAATGATGTGACTGAGGTCAATCCAGGGAGCACCTGCTTCTGTGACCTGATGAAAAAGATGATCCCTAAAGAGTTTCAACAGATAGCGGTCTCCAGTCTCTGACCAAGTTGGGTCCTTTTGAAACCTGGGGAATTAATATTTGATCTCAGTATGTCACTCTACATGCACACGGCCATATTTTTCAGACTCAAGTTTAACCCAATTTTCCCCAGTAAATAAGAAATTAGACAGGTTCTGTAAAGTGCTTAAAAACAAACAAAACACCGACCTCAACCAACCCTACATACATAAATCACATTTCTCAACATTTAATTCACAGTAACAATTATCCCTTATATACTACTCAATCTTTACAATTAGATAAAAAGGAGAAAAAAGGAAAAATTGTCTTTAAACATTTCTGGCCATGCCTGTAAGGAAATGTTTCCTCTGTCCATGCTCTAGGTTACAGAGACGTCAGGTAAGTTTCCACTTTACCAAGGAGCATAAAATGGTAAATATTTAGAAAAAAAGAAAAGGTACCTTCCTGTTTTTCACACTTCACCAAAAGGTGTAAGGAACTGTGAGAAACTGAAGAACCAGAGACCACCTGTAGTTTTCAGCAACCTGAGCACTGCAGCCTAGCAGGAAACATGTGACTCCAGTAAGCAGAGGAAGCAGGGACTGCCCCACTACACAGTGCCATGAGAAGGGGCACGACAGAGCTGAAACATGAACCTGTCCTAGGAGGAGGAAGCCAAGGCTGCTGGCCCTAACAGAAGCATGCTCCGCAGTCAGCAAGAACATGACAGCAGTAAGCACACTAAGAAAGGCCATTGGGTCTAGATGGGGTTACAGGAGAAAAGAGAGGACAAAGTCAGCACTGACAGAATGGGAAGAAAAAGTCACAAGCATTTTAGGGGAAATGAGATCATTCATTTATTTTAAAGTATAAAATATTGTTCTTAACCTGAATACAGAGTCATAAAGAAACTTTGATCAATTTGGCCACATACATAAACATCTACAGAAGAAAAGTCCAATAGGACTCAGAGATGATTAGCTCCCAAAGACAAGCAGCAAGACAAGGATCAGACAACACAATAAAAATTAATCAAAGATATAAAAGAACCTCAAATAGGCTCCTTAAAGAGTAAGTCCCAAGCAAAACAGTACTGAAATTTAACTTCTTTCTCATCAAGCTGACAAAATTCTAAGTTTTAAGGAAAGTATTGTTAGGACTTCTCAAGAACAATACCAAATTATTCTACAACACCTGACATCTGGAGATTCAACTGTCACTCCATGGACTAAGCCAATCCTCGCCACCCAAACATTTTTTAAGGACTTCTCACTGGAAGCAACATGTTGCATAGGGCAGCACAATACACAGGGCACAGTTCTGGATGCACCCTGTCTGTACAGATGTGGTCCACAGTACATGACCAGGTAGCTAACCTATCTCTGTCTCTAGTTTTCTATCTCATCTATTGAATGATTGATTGGTTAGTTGGTTACTCAAGGCAGAGTTTCTCAGTACAGCCCTGATTGTCTTGAAGCTTGCTTTGTAGACCAGGCTAGTCTTGAACTCACAAAGATCCACCTGCCTCTGCTTAAGAGTTCTGGGATTTAAGGCATACACCATCACCACCTAGCTCTAGTTCTCTTAAACAGGAACTATGCCTCCATCCAGAGAGTGGCAGAGGGAGAAGCAGGTCAGACGGGTAGAATTCTACCTAATTACAAATAGAGCTGAGCAGAAATCAATACAATGAGAAGTGACAATGTGTATGTACTTTAAAAGGGTAAATAAACAATATATTTGTACTCTTTTTTTTTAAAAAAAAAAGATTTATTTATTCATTATGTATACAGTTTCTGTCTGCATGTGTGCCTGCAGGCCAGAAGAGGGCACCAGATCTTACTACAGTTGACTGTGAGCCACCACCATGTGGTTGCTGGGAAATGAACTCAGGACCTCTGGAAGAGCAGGCAGTGCTCTTAACCACTGAGCCATCTCTCCAGCCCCTATATTTGTACTCTTAACCCTGGAAATATATATAAAAATTTCACAAGTAAACGAGTCAGGGTTGGGACAACTGGTAGACTAAGGATATCAGGTATGAAGAATGAGGATATTTTTCACCACAAAACTTTGAAAATTCATATATAACATATTAAGAAATGTAAATAGAATTTTATGAGGACAATCTAGAATGTTATATATAATCATTTAATAATATGTAAAAATAGGAACAAAGACAACTTTAGCTTTGCAAAAGACTCATGGATTCACCCCTTGTGAAAGGTGTGCGCTACAAAAGGGTGTGCTCCACTGACTAAAAATAAATCAGAGAAAAAAAAACAAGCAACGGGGCCTTTACTCCAAAGAGAGAAACAAAGATGGACCACCGCACCACCCCAAACAGAGAGAAGACGTGCCAGGCCTAAAGTGTGAATGTGGCAGCTGTGAGGCACAACCAGCTGGATGAGAACAGGAGGTGTGAATGAACTGCTAGGTTACCATGGACTTGTCAAAGTATTTCCTAACTCTGACACAGAGTTCACTGTGAAGTGCTGAAGAAAACTGATGTTATATGGAACAATTACCAACCCCAAGAGACAACTAAGAAAACTACAGAAGAGCTGTCATTGTGCTTCCCTTCTGCTTCACTGAGAATGGCATGCACTCTCAGCAAGGCAACCCCAAGAACAGAGAACTCAGACACCCCTGTTAGGACAGTGAAGAGTGCTAGCTGAAAAAAGGGGATGTGTCACTGCGTGAGCTAAATACTGAGACAAAGTCACAGAACAGAAGAGTCACATTTTGACGTACAGGAGTGAAGACATGAAAATGCTAAACAAGATTTCAAGAACTGGTTAACACACATATCTTCTTAGGAAGATTACTGGGAGAGAATCCTAATTTAGAATCTTCATTTTGAAAACAGCCACATGGGGCTGGAGAGATACTCAGTGGTTAAAAGCACTGGCTGCTCTTACAGGAGACCTGGGTTTGATTCTCAGAACCCACAAACACACAGTGACTTACAACTCCAGTTTCAGGCAATCTGATGCCATATTCTGCCTCCTCAGACACCAGGCATGCGTGTAATGCCTGATATCATGCAGACAAAATTCCCATATGTAAAATAAAAATAAATCTTTAAAAAAAGAAAGAAAATAGGTAAATAGGTTTTAATTCCATGGGAGAAAAGAAAGCCCACAAGCAGTGGTCTGCACCAGACATCTACCTCTATGAGACCAGAGACAGTCACAACTACAACTCTGTTCAGCCTGGTTCAAGAATTAACAAAGTGCAGACACACACTCTGTGTCTGATAACTCTAACTTAAAAGCTAGGCTGAACTGGGACAGCATGAAATGATGATGTCACTCTATTAACAACATGACAGATCTGTAAAAATGCATTTTCATAGAAAAGAGGAGACATGCTACAGCCAAGAGATTTCTAATGTCTTCCAACTGATAAACAGATGAGATCAGGCTTCCTACATGAGACAGAGTACTTGCTATTGCCTTCCCTTATCTGCACACACAACTGATTTCTAATATGGCATACAAGGTCATAAGAACAACCACACTTGGGCTGTGGCTTAAAAACAGCTCTTTAATGGCTAGCAGTAGAAAGATCACTTCATTAAGAACTTCTTCCTTTTCCAAATAAAAACATTAGGTAGTCCATTCATTCCTTATACAAATTAATTCCTTTGGTTTTAAAACATGCTGTAAGTACTGTAAATCCTTACTCTGGCCTCTCGTTGATTGTTCCCAATTTTGCTAGAAGTCTAAATAGTCTTCCATTTTGAACCTCCTATAAAGACATTTTAAAAAGAGAGAGAGTGTTACTGTTCTAGCTAAACAAAAGTTTTTAAAATGGTACTCCGCACCCATATTATTCTTATACAGTAAATTCTAATACCCAAATTTTTGGGTTCTACTCTTACACATATGCCTATTTTGTGCACAGTCATAGTCGGGAGATTATGCAACTGACCAATTCTAGGAAGTATTTAAAAGACATTAAACAAAGTCAAGACTTTAGTCACATTATTATAGTAAAGTCAAGAATGAATAGGATATTCATTAGAGACTAAACTAACACCCAGTATGGACAAGAGCATTGCAGTCCCAGCCAGCTGGCACAGTGAGTACTATATGCCAATTTACATGGTAACTTGTAACCAGACTCTACCTTAGCAAGGTCTTCCTCGATGACATCATTTCTCATTTGAGCAGCATCCAGTTGAGTATAAAACCGAGCACCAATCATAGGCATGATGTCATTTACACTCCGCATCCTGTTTTGGTCAGTCAGCAAGTACCTATCAAGACAGAAAAGAATCTCATGAATGGCCAGTGCAAGTAAAGAACACAGCCACAGGCACACAGATGTTGCTGTCACTGTAATCTGTGTTCATAATTTGAAAACATATTTTTCATGCAAAATAACTGTTTTAAAACTTCAGTATTACTTCTGTTCCCTGGAACATTTTAACTGTCCAGATATCTCTTCCCTGTGGGAAAAGCTTAAGTAGTAGAGGGCCACACTTACCCATTTCCACCCTTAAGCCCTTTGTTTCAATGGTGCTACATGAAATGACTGTGAGGTCTGAGGGTGTTTAACACTGGAAGGCTGAGGGATGGGGAATTTCCTCTCTTCTTCTTCAAAGATAACCTGCTGCTATTTTTGTGACAGGGTCTTGCTACAATGCCCAAGCAAGTTTTAAACTCTTGGGTTCAAGTGAGCATCTTGCCTCATACTCTTTGGACTACAGGCACATGCCATTGCACGTACCCAAAAATATTTTTTTTAGTCTAAAAAATGAATCTTAAATTGTGTAAAAATGTAGTCCAAAAGAAATTGTCCTCTGCTCTATGACTTCATGTGTCACTTGTCACTTCCAGGAACTCTATATAGAAAGAGCTCTAAGGGCTCTAAGAGCAAAAAGGGACCAATTCACTTCTTCCATCATCACTGAGGGAGAAAGAAAGCATTGCTCTTTCAAGAGATGCCTACAGAATACAGTAATGGTCAATCACTTGGCCACTACTCATTCTAAAGGGAAGTCCTTCTCTCACCTCCTTGCAGCTATGCTTCAGGAAACTGTCATTACAGGCCTTATCACTGCCTGCAAACAGCTCACTTGCTTTTATCTTTAACATCTTCTTTAAAACTTTGTGTCTGTGTGGTGGTGAGGCATGACACCTGAGTGCAGATACACATGAAGGTCACAAGAGGGATTTTATCCCCTGGAGCAGTTACGGGTAGTTCTGAGCTGCTGGATATGGGTAAAGGTAACTTAACTCGGGTCTCTGCAAGGGCAGTGCACACTTTTAACTGGTGAGCCATCTTTCCAGCCCCTTAAATATCTTTTGTAAGTATCTAAAAATGGATGGAAGTTATGATATCATATTAAAGTATCCTCACACTCTTTTATAGATGTTTATAAAGTAAACATTCTTTTGATAAGTAGATGAATGATTATAACCACACAAATTATCTTAGTTATCCACTGTGACCATTGATATTTACATTTACTTAACCATACTAAAACCTGTTACCAGCTATGTTACACCTTGACAAGGTACCTACTCTACCTTATTGTGCCTCAGTTCTGTCTCTAAAACGGAGCTAATAATGATACCCCATTTACAGAGATATTAGAGAATTAAGTACAATTCATGTCAAGCAGTTCAGAAGTGCCTTATGTAGCTCTATAGATATTAGTATATTGTCACTAGTGAAGGATGGCTTTTCACTTTACTTTTTTCTATGCATTTTTCAAGTATCTAAAAAGATACTGTATATGAAGCCTCACATATCATCTATTTTCAATAATTGTTAATATAAAGTGAATTTAATTACTATCTTCAGCTCCTACCTTTTCAAAAGGGAATATTTAGAGATTATATTCTGCAACTGTCCAGAACAATCTGGATTTTGCAAACTAATACTAGAATCATACTAAAAACTCCCCCCCTCAAAAGCTGTATCATCTTAATTGATTATTTCTAGATACCAGGCAAGCACTGGCTTCCAGTGTTTCACAAGCAAGACAGGGAAGCCAGTTTAACAAAGAACAGGTGGGCAGCCCCATCCTCCATCCCCCAGTTCCATACCCCAGGGCTGGTCCAAAAAGAAACTGGATCATCCAGGGCTACACAGAAAGAGCAGAAGGGATCACTGAAAGCTAAAAGAGACTATTGATTAGGATCAATAAATTCTACTGGCTTCTAGAACATAATAGGGAAATTAGAGTTGTCCTAGCATCTTTTCCCCCTAAATTAAACTCAGCTGTAATCAAGGTTGTTTGCCCTCCCTCTGACATTCTCACCAGAGGTAGTAAGGGGTCCTTTGGTGGTGATAGTAGTCCACAATGGGTTTCTCTTAAGTCAAATTCATTCCAAACTTAAACTCAAAGATTTCCTGGACTCTTCCATTCTCTGAATTGCACTCCTGGACCAGAGGTTCATATACATAACTGGACTGTGAAGGAGGCTGCACGACAGTATCTCTCACCATCTAGAGCAATACTGGCCAAGGGAACTCGAGAGATGGCAAAAATGTTTTGTCTGTACTGTCCATGACTTAACTGGGAGCTACATACATGGTGGTGGTGTTCTTGAAATATAACTAATGTAACCCAAGAGCTAGAGGGGAGTATGTGTCCATAAAACTCTAAAGGGCATTCCAACCAGGTGCCTAATTGAAGCAAACTGGTTTATGAATTCACTGTAAGAAATAGTTAGCAATAATGATTAGGACATCAGCAGCTGTTTGTGTCTGCTTGACTCTAAACAGTGGGAGACTCCTATGGAAAGCTCTATATTAATCACAGAGGACCACTCTGCTTCATATGTTAACACTTACAAGATGAGGTTCTTCAGGTCAGAGGAGTAGTTGATTGTCACCAATTCCATGGCTTTCTGTAAATTCTCTCGCTGAATTCCTGCCAAAGAGTTGCAAGCCAAAGCCAACACAACTTTTCCTAATGATATCAGATCTGCTTGCTGACATGAGAGAATAAACATAACTTAATTTCTACTTCACAGGTACACTTTCAATACACTGAACACACTGAACACTGAACCCCTAAGAGGAAAAGCGCATCATAAACACACAGAGAGAGCACTCAGGGCAGGTTCTCAGCATGGTTACTTGTTAGAATCACTATGACCTGAGAAAAGATTTCCGAGCCATTCTTTCACAGTCTCAGTTAATGCATAAGCCCCAAATATCTAGAGCTTCCAAGTCCCCTAGTGAAAGGACCACACTTTAACAAACACCACTATTCCAATTATGGACTGCTGCTTTAACAAGCTTTAGGGAGTGGCAGCAATGTGTTATAGGTGGCAAGAAACCCTGAAGTCAGTTTTCTCCTTCCACCTTCACAATGGCTCCAGATGACTCAGGTCACCTGGCTTACACAGTTAATGTCTTCACCTACTGAGCCATCTAGCTTGCCACAGAGTTTGTATTTTTATTCTGAAAATTTAAATACAGTTGATCCTCTTCCTTGTTACACAGAACAGGAGGCCATTATGTGCTAGGACTGCTGTACTAAACAGATTTCTCATTTCATGAATCCAACACGGCCATGTGAATGTGAAGACAAGACACTACAAGCAAGCACTGACTTCAGAGCACACGTATCATAAAACATCAAAATAGCACAGACCCCAATGACACCCTGCATCTTTGTTTCCCAAAACACTTATTTTTTATTCACAAATATGCCTTGAATTCTTTTTTCTCTCATTTCTTGTTTTTAAAATGAGCTACCCTGAAGCTTTCCTTCAAAGACACGAACAGGTTTTCAACATTCCTGATTTTGTGACCCTTTAATATAGTTCCTCGTGTTGTGGTGACCTCCAACCATAAAATTATTTCCTTCCTTTCTTCCTCCCTCATTCCTTTCCCCTCCCTCCATTTCTTTTTTTCCTTCGTTCCTTTCTTTCTTTTTGGTTTTTCAAGACAGGGTTTTTCTGTGTAGCCCTGAATGTCCTGGAACTCACTTTGTAAACCAGGCTGGCCTCAGACTCACAGAAATCCACCTGCCTCTGTCTCCCAAGTGCTGAGATTAAAGACATGCACCACCGCCACTTGGCATAAAATTATTGTTACTTCATAACTTTAATTCTGTTACTGTTAGAAACTATAATGTAAATATCTGATACATAGGATATCTGATATGTAACCACTGTAAAAGGGTTACTTGATCCTCACGCTTATTACAACTCCATGAAACAGAATGGTCCCCCACAGTAGTAGCCCTCTGCAAACACAACCATCACTTTCCTAGAAGAATGTAGTTGCTCTGCACATAGAATACATTTGAAGCAATTTCTATTGAGGGTTTCTTTTTCGAGACAGGGTTTCTCTGTAGCTTTGGAGCCTGTCCTGGAACTACCTCTTATAGACCAGGCTGGCCTCGAACTCAGAGATCCGACAGCCCCTGCATCCCGAGTGCTGGGATTAAAGGCATGTGCCACCAACGCCCAGCCTTCTATTGAGGGTTTCTATAAATGCTTAAAATTTTGAGCATCATCTCAATTACTGCATGAACATTCATCTCCCAAGCATCAGTTTACTACAGGAGTTTGTGAATCTAGTCATACACTAAAATCACCCGAGGAACTTAAACACAAACAAAACAAAAATGATGCCTAGTGGTCTCCTCCTTGCCTGCATTTTGGTGTTATCCATTAGGGAGATGTTCTAGGGGGTGGCATCTCTTACAGTCCCTACTGATAATGTTTCTAGTGGCCTAAAAAGGTATGAAATGAGTGTGTCTGGGAAGTCAGGAATTTGAGGCACTCATCTGTGAACCGTAGCACAAGATGGCTATCCTTAACACGCTAAATAGACCTTAAGCCAAACTGCATTACTACAAACACTTAACTGTTCAAACTCAACATTTCACCCAAAACTACTACTGTGGGTCTGACATTTTACACATGAGCTTCTATGATCAGGAAAACTGACTAACTTTATAAAATATTTTGAATTCACTGGAAGAAGTCTGGAATTCATGCCAGAGTTAGCCTAGGCAGTAGCACAAGATTGGTGTTATTATCATGCCTGTATGGTAGGGGTGCTATGAATGACCAGGAGTCATTTCAGTCACCTTAAAAATAAGCAATCGTCCCAAGTTATACTGATGAAATTACAGAAATTCCAGCTTTGAATAATATGGAATATTGGGCATTTCTACATGGTTTCAATCCATGTGTACTCAGCGTGTTAGCAGCCTGTGCCAAAGATAGCCTCCTATCCTCTGAAACAAGTCTGTTTGGCCCCACCCCATATGATGCCTCCCTCCTAGAATACTTTATTATTCCCTACGTGAAAACAAAGGCCCAAGGCAGCTGGAGAACTATATGGTTTTAAAGAAACAAAATCTCTATTCTGAATATTCCCTCCTCTCTAAAACTGACTCTAGATGGAAACATTCACTTTCAGAAATAAAATATACACATGCTATAATCCAGTCTAGATTACAATTTACTTTTTAATACAAAAAAGTCTTCATTAGTTAAGAGATTTTGGCATTAGAAACTTGGGAACTTTTTTTTTAACCTTATTTTCCAGCTAAATGATTTTGTATTCTTTATTTTGCTTCTTACCTCCATCAGGTTTTGCCTCCACTTGCTGAATTCAGGATGTACCCCCCAAATCATTTTCAGTTTCTTCCTGATTCTTGGTTTCGTATTTCTGTCTCTGATTCTATCTATGGCTCTACTTTCATCTATCTGACTGAAAGTCAGTCTCTAGTCACATGTCTGAAACAGACTATGAGAATAGACTACAAGAAACAATGTACCAATTCTCTCCTGAGCCCTCTCCTGTCAATACATGCCCACTTTGGGACCATCTTTAAATCTCTCCTATGCCTCACTATAATAATTTATATAAAAACCTTACATATATACAACAACAAAAAAATGGAAAGAACCAATATATTCATTTTACTGAAAAATAAAGAAAGTGACAATTGGTTGAAAGTTGAGTTTATAAATGAAAGCAGTTTCTGACTTACAAAAAAAGCCCAGATTTATAAAATAGTTGGTCACTTGTAATTCAAGGTAATTTCCCCCCTTTTATAAAGTATCACACAATGAATTAAGTTAAATAGTATCCATTTGTAAAAAAAAAAAAAGTGATTCAGAAAATAAAATTCACACTAGTATTATTTTATATTCATAAATGATGTTTTTGGTGCTGAAGGTTAAACATAGGGCTATATGTATGATTCATAGTCCAATACTAATTTAAAAAAAAACAATTCTATTAAAAATAGCAGTGATAACTCTAAGGCATGAGCTTCATTTTTAAGTATGAATGAAATGTTTCTAGATTTCTGGTAGTATTGGCTCTAAATATTACACAAAAATGTAATGGTACAACTTTCTTAGACATAAGCAAGTCATTAGTACTTAGTAATACTCAGTTACAATTTTGGCTAACTTTTAAGGTAGACTATGCTCATCTCAAACTCACTATCTGACTCCAACCTCCTCCTCAGTGCTACAGCTGGAGGCATGAACCACCCACACCTAGTTAGTTCATCAGTCACTTTTGGGATAAAAAAAAACTAGGCCAATTAATCACTTAGTAAGTGTAACACTAACAACTAACATTCCACAAAAACGTGACGGGATAAACCACATTTAGATGAAAGAAATCGGTTTCTGGAGATGTGTGTGCATGTGAATCAGAATTCTTCCCTACATTGCCTACCAGTTGCCAGTACCAACCGAGGCAGCCTGGTAAGGCAGACACAGCCAAGAGGAATTAAGATAAGAAAGGTGTGCATAGAATGTGTGCAAAAGTGCCACTATACCATAGACAGCACGGCTTGTAGTTCAATAGCCATAGACTATTTCATGAGGCTGTAGACTCAAGACTACATAGGATTCTATTTCTTACCTTTTTGTTCTGAAATTTCGTTTTACACTAAAGTAAATTAAAACTTTCTTTTTGAAACAAACAAAAGTTGCAAAGAGGACAACAAGGGGAAGTGTGTCTTCATGTGATGAAACCATTCTGCCTTGTACCAAACCTCGGGTAAACAATCATTAATATGACTTTTTACACAAAGAACTAAAACTCAGCTTATCTATTTATTTGTTTGTTTGTTTGTTTGCATTTTTCGGGACAGGGTTTTTCTGTGTAACTTTGGAGCCTGTCCTGTTACTCGCTCTATAGACCAGGCTGGCCTCAAACTCACAGAGATCCACCTGCCTCTGCTTTCCGAATGCTGGGATTACAGGCGTGTGCTATCACGCCAGGCCTAAAAATCAACTTTAATGACAGTTACAGATCTCAATGTGAAGCATTGCATGACAAATGGACTAAAATAAATAAATTATTTACTTTAAATACTCAAGGTATTTACACAGTAATCCAAATGGAAGTACCTACTCCCACTACTCCTCACAGTGACAGTCTCTCTGTTGCTTTCTGCAGTACTGGAGATCAAATGCAGAGCCTGGAGTATGCTAAGAACCACTCTACCACTGAACTACAATCCCAGATTCGGGGTTGGGTCTCTGTACTTCTACACAGTAGCATATTAATGAGGAAATAAACAACAAAATAGCTAAGAACACTGTAAAGTCTGAATCAGTAGTAACAGAATGAATTTAGACAATAATAAATTCTGGTAATATGCAAAGTGACAACTTAATAGCAACAAAGGAAAAACACAGAACAGGGTGCTCTAATGTCACTTCTTTGAAAATAACAAAGTGGGACAAGCATTAGTAAAACTAGTAGGTCTGAAAAAGTGAAACAAGTAGTATCATCTAATATAATCTACTCATCTGAGACAAATGGTATTTCATTGCTAAACAGCTAGTCTCTGCTTGGACTAATGGTTATTTATTCTGTCTATTTCAATAGTAAAGCTGCACTAATTAAACCACAGAGGTAAAGACACCACTCAAGAATGAACTGAGACTTAAAACCCTGAATACTTTAAAACCAAGGTTAACTTAAAAGAGCAAAAACAAAATAAGCTTTAAACACCCATAAAAACTCTTACTCACCTGGTATTGAGCCATTAATGCCAAAGGATTATTGTTTTGACTGTTATCAAATGTTAAAACATCAAAAACTCCTACACAATTTACTCGCAACCTGTAAGGACCAAAACATTCAAAGAAAATAATTACACTTCTCTCAGTATATACTAATGAATATTTAACATTTTGTAACACTTAGAAAGGACCTAAAATGTTATTAACTTTCATCTCCATCCTCCTCGCCCACAAAACCAACCACTTCAGAGGTAACGAAACTAAGACTGAGAGATATTAAATGGTGTGACTGTAGTTGTGAAAGTCAGGATGATAAAGCTGTTTTTGAGTTACTCATGAAAGGAAACTATTTACTGCCCAGCACTTGCTAAAGACACAGCTGGCACTGTTCCAAGCATGTCACATACATTAACTCAAACCTCTTCATGGCTTCACCAGACTAAGGGGAAAGTGTCTCAGCACAGTCTAATGTCATTGCTTAAGCTCAGAAAGTCAAGAACTTCTTCGGCAAATAACAGAAAACACAGACCAGGACACCCTTGGGCTTTACTGCTGTTGGTTTCTACTGGGTGTGCACACAAAAGGTCTCTTTATGTTACAGCCCAGGCTGTTAACCTCCCAAGTAATGAGACTATAGATATTCAGTTCTGTATGCTGCACTGCTCAAAGCAACTCTCAAAAAAGTTATAGCAACTAAAAAGTTAAGTGAAGTTAAGGTCTTTGCTTCCTCAATGTATTATTCTCAATGCTTGGAACCTAACCAACAACAATCATCTAGCAACTTAATAATCCCAGGCAGAGGCAGGCAGAACTCTGTGTCTGTGACTTCAAGGTCAGTCTGGTCTACAGAAAGAGTTCCAGGACAGCCAAGGCTACACAGAGAAACCCTGTCTGAAAAATGAACAGCTAACGGAAAACATAAACAAACAAACAAACAAACAGGCAAACTGAGGAACAGTTTTGAAGTTCTGCAGGTACAGTCTTCCAGTCTAAGGATGATTTATGGCCATATTGAGAATGGTGTCTCTACAAAGTGGTGTTGATACTGTCTCTTTATTCCCAGATACCTTGCTAACACTTCGGGAGTGTTCACAACCACCTGTAATTCCAAGAAACCCAATACCTTCTTCTGGCGTCCCTGGGCACCAAGCACATGTAGTATGCATACATGAATATAGGCAGAACAGTTGCAGACTCAAAATTAAATAAATTTTAAAAAAGACAGAAACCCAGATTCAAAAAAATTCAAAATGCTAGTACCTTGTTTTGCCAGTTATCAGAATCTTGGTTGGATCCATTACTCGACATGCCAAACCTGCTGTATGAATAGTACGTAGAGCAGAACTCAGCTGGACAATATATGCCCAAATGAGAGACTCTGGTAATAGTCCAGCATGCTGCCTGGGCAGTGGTCCATCATGCTGGCCTAGAAAGCAAATGAATTTTTGTGCATGTTCAGAACAGTAAAAACTTAACAGATAAGCCCAAGTGTTTCTAAAATTGAGATTATAGGTTTTATAATGTTAAAGTAGCAGAGATCTCACTACTATTTATTTTGACCGAATAGATGTTAAACAAAAACAAAAATTTAAAAAGCAGTATCCTTAAGAATAATGAAACAAACTACTCTAAGTAGTTGTCTTTATTCTAACAACTATTTATTGTAGGTGTTTTTGTCTGTCTGTTTTGTGGTACTGGGAATTTAACCTAGGTATTCACACATACTAGGCAACAGCTCTGCCACTGAGTTCCATCTCCAGCTTTTTTTTAAAATTAATTAATTAATTAATTATGTATACAATGTTCTGTCTGCATGTATGCCTGCCCGCCAGAAGAGGGCAC
>LOEQ01000981.1:703184-714531 GCA_001685075.1 Bramus lutescens | reverse complement strand
GAAGAGCAGGCAATGCTCTTAACCTCTGAGCCATCTCTCCAGACCCTAAACATTTTTTTTTGGGGGGGGGGTTATACTCATTTATTCATTGTATCTTAGTGTGGACATCTTAATAGCACTGTCCTTCCAGTCCACAAATGTAGGACACCCTTCCGTTGCATCCCAAACTCTTTCAAAGATTACATGACAAATATTTCAAACTTTTTTGTTAAACTTATTCCATCACTGTTGCATGCTTATTTGTTATTTATTGGCTATGTGGAAAAAGCTATTTCTGAATGTTAGTTTTTGTACCCAACAACTTTGCTGAATCTGAATATTGTTCTAGAACTTTTCTGGTATAGTCTTGTTTTTATAGCAAGTATGACAAACTCTCTGATCTGCAGTTCTAATCGGATGCCTTTATTTCTTTCTCTTGCCTGAGTGCTCTCTCTGGCTAAGGCTTGAAGCACAGATGTGAATGGAAGAGGTAAAAGTGGCATTCGTATTATGTCCCAAACTTTAGAGAAAAGGTTTTCAACTCATCCCCATTCACTACTAGCTGCTAGCTTGTTTTATACGTGCTTTCTTGAAATGACCAACAAGTTTGTCTTGATCTAAAATCAGAAATGCTGGGTAAACGGTATACTGATAATACAGTTTGAGTTTTCTAAAGCAGTTGCAGGTTCAACAATTTAAGCTCTCATTACTGAGAACATGCGGATCTATAGCCTACTATACGTTGACAAGTTATCAGATAATTTCCTTATTTCCTTCTTGTGACACATTTATTGGCTATAAGGATTGCCCATAAAAAATGTTCACATTCATCTTTGGCCACTTTCCCGGTGAGCTGTTTGATCAGGTCTTTTGTCTGTTATTTGTCAGTTGCACAGACTGCAAATATCTCCTTCCAAGTTTTAGTTCTTCTTTACAGCAGGTGTCTTTGGGTCTTTTTTTTTTTTTAAGTTTTAATTTAGTAGAACTCATCAGTATTTTTTTTTTCTTGTGATTTTTAGCCTGCAGGGCTGGGGAATGAATCTAAGAGTTTGCACTTTTCAAGTAAATGCTTTCCATTGAGCCCAGTATTTCTTCCCAGGGGAAAAAAAAGCTTCTTTGTGTCCTATATAGACCTAGTAAAAGCTTTTACTGTTTAACCTATTAAAAGGCTTTCTCTAGATACTGGTATAAACAGTGGGAGTTTTAAAAGTTCTTGGCATATAAGCTGTTAATCTATTAATTTTTTTTTAATGGGGCTTAATATAGGATCCAGTTACACACCCCATCCACTTATGTGGGTTTTTTTTTCTCTCCCCCTACNCCCCCCAAAAAAAACAGGGTTTCTCCATGTAGCCCTGGCTGTCCTGGAAGTCCCTCTGTAGACCAGGCTGTCCTAGTTCAAACTGAGAGCCTACCTCTGCCAGGGGTGAGGGAGGAGGTGTATCAATATGCATTTTACCTGGCATATCTGCTTGATCAATTTGAGCCATTGTTATTAAATGTCTGTTGATCAGCTCCTAAGAACAAGAAACAAACATTAAATAACAGGTTATAAGCAGAGCCTCTGATATCTTAGATTTTTTTCACTGTAACTAAATATTTTTTATTTACTACTTTTAATACGCCTATAACATTTCTAGAGACATTAATATATATAAATTCCAACCCTAGATATACTTGCTACCATAATTAAGGTTTGAGTTTACATTTAAAAGGAAAAGGTGCTATAATTCAATATGAAATACATAAAAGATCTATTAAGCTCATCAATAATTCATTCTAAAATCATTACACAGAAAACGGGGATGTAGCCCAATGTTTGCTTAGCATGTACAAGGTCCTGGATTCTATCCCCAGCACTACAAAAAGAAATAACTTGCACACGTACACTCATTCATGTACACATGCATGCACACACATGCATATTTTATAAAACCTACTTTAAAATTTTTGTTAGGTTATTTAAAACAAAGTTTATTGTATCAAACTATTATCAACAATTGCAAGGTTAGAAACCATTTAAATTACGTATGCTTTATTTAAAGAACCCTTTCCATGTGATGGCTCAGTAAGGAAAGGCACCTGCTATCAAGCTTCATTAATCTTAGTTGGTACCCAGGATCCACATGGTGGAAGGAAAAAACCAACTCCCACAAATCTTCTAACTTCCATACACTTTCCGTAATACATTCAAGTAAGCATGCATATACACACAAACAAAGAAACCCATGTAAAGAGTCCTTTTTGAACAAAGAACACAAAGCACAGAAAGGAAGCACATTTAAATACTAAATTCTGTATTTTATACTCTAATACATTATTTAAGATTTCCTTAAACATACACAAAACTTCCACGTTCTAAATCTCCTTGCTTAGGCGACGGTGCGAGACTAGACAGTGGCCTGCACATCCATTCTCCTGCTCTAAAGCAAAGCCAATAAACAGTGTCTGCCCTAGCTTCTAAAAGCATACCTGTCGGAGCTCGTCAGCCATGAAGAAGGAAGGTGCATTTGCTTTTGGTTGCATATAAGCAACATGAGGTGCAGTTGGAGGATAAATATGATAGTTTGGAAATACCTAAAATGGCGAGGAGGAGGAAAATGTGATCATCGATTTTTCTCCATTATAAGTTTAATTTTTATCTGATAGCAAAAAATTTTGATACATTTGAAATCTTTTAATAATAGTGAACTAAACACTTCAGACAACAACTGTTAGAAGAATACTTTCTGAAAAAATTCATTTTGTAAATCTTCTATTTTGATAACTTTAAAATTTATTTAAAAACAATAATTTTAAAAAGTCTAAGAAGAAAAATATTTATTCAGCTACAAAATTTCAGGCCCAACTAGCTCTTTGAATGAGTTAAAAAAGTAAAGTATGTTTTCCCATCCCTATAAACCTCCCAATATGAAGGGTGCCCTTCTCATTAGTGAGGAGCAGCTTTCCTACGAGCGCCAATTCCCTCTGTAATGGGAGCCATACCATTCCAGTCAAAGGTGCTGGAGTTGTATCTGTATAGAAGTAAGTCGTCCCTCCGACAGTCTCCTTCTGGATCACCTGACCAGAGGGTGGAGTCTGAGGAACAGGGTTATTGGCAGTAGTGGAGGCACTAGGCGGCACCATGAAACTTGCTGGGTTTGGAGTGTGGCTTCTTCTTCTAGGAGCAGGAGAGGTATGTGGAGTAATTTTGGGGGAATGGAGAGGGGAAGATCCAGCAGAGAGTGACATTCCTGAGGAGGGGAAGATGCAAAATAGAGTCTTAGTGGAGCAGCAGATTGGTTTTAGAGGGAAAAAATTCTGAAAATAAAATGCAAACACTCATGTGGAAGAAACATTAAAGTGCAAAGAAAAAATTCTTGTTTTAAGGAAAGCGCCAATTAAAGTAAATGCAAAGGAGTTTCTTTTTTTAATATAGTCATTTCTAAATGAATCAGCAACAGGCTCCTTCTTATCAAAGTCGATAACCTAACCCTATAGTAAGAATCACAAGAGATTTAACAAATTAATTTAATGAAATAATGAAAACTACCAGAACTGAGGCTCTTGAATAGCTTTTTCTCAAGTTTTTTTTAACTGTTTATTACTACCCAAACAACACAATTCCCCAAATGTTATGGTATTAAAATTCAAATTAATAAAAATCTACTAAATTTCTTCAGCCAAATATAATGGTTAAGACTATGTTAAAATACATGGTGGCAGATTAAGCACCAAATCTTTAAACAAGTCCTGTTTTGATGCTTGTCTGTAACTCTAGGCATACACCAAATAGCTAGAAATTGGGGCAAATGCGTGCCCAAGCACAAGTTACTCAACCACAGCCCATGGACAGCACTTGAACAAAGTACCTTCTCCCACAAATGCTGCAGAGGAGGGAGAAACAGTGTTTTTACCCTTTGGAATATTCCAAGCCAGCTGAGAAAACGAACAAGTAACATGTAAAAGCATAAGATGATTTACAAAACACTCAAACAAAAATTATAGTGATAACAATATGCATAAATGCAGATGAAATGCAAATTAACTAGAGCTTTGTGGGTTAGTCACAGGTTTAACAAAGGTGGCTGGTTTGAGCTGAGATGGAACAGACGATCTAGAGCTACAAATTGCACTTGTCCAAAAACTGCTATTTCGGGAATGTCTAAAAACCTTCACAATTGGAAAAAAAACAAACAAACAAAAAACCTGAAAAACCTTTGGCCACAGAGCTATTATTAATGGGATGTGTTTCAATTTGTAGTGTCTCATAAGACATCAAGGCTTTGTTTTCAGAAAATAAGGTGAACAAAATTAATGTCTCTGAAGAGCACTTTGCACTTCTAAAGGGCCTCAACACAATGATGGCAACAGTTTATGTGCACCTACCAGCAAGCAGGTAGGCTAGGTAGTAACAATACAAGTCAGAACCTAGACACAGAGTTTATGTCCTTTAATCAAAGACACATGTACAAAGCCAACAAGGAGTCAGGACTCAAATGCAAGTCAACTGTAAATTCTCAACCAAGCACCCTCCAATTGCTATAATTCAGCTTCTGCTCTATCAACACTGAAGTAGAGCAGAAATTTCTAATACCTCAGAAGAAATGTTAAAACTCTGTAGCTTTTTTTTTTTAAAAAAGGAAAACTACTTAGTTAATAATATGGACTGAATTTACATAGTTTCCCCTAAAGCTAATTTCCAAGTCTCCCAAAGGAAAATCCTGAAGGTCAAAGATGAATAAACTAGTTCACTACTTTTCTGTTTTTTTTTATCAGCACTATGTGTGGCACTAATCTAAATGTTTTCCTGAGCATCAGCCTACTTCATCCTCATACCACAGATGAGCAAACTAACTAACTTAAAGGCGAAAAAAATTAAGTAAAAACACAGATTAACAGGCAAGATTTAAACTCAGATTCAATCAACTCCAATTTCTGTCTCATCTGAAGGACAAGAAAGAGAATGTGGAGCCATTTCAGTAGTGTCAGTGATGAGTTGGCTTATGTGGGAGGAGATGTAGCTAAACTAATGGGAAGGTCTGGGCCCTTCGTAGGTACAGAATTAGAACACAAATCAAGTCTGTAAGATTAAATACATGCCACAACAAACACCGAAGGGGAGTGGAGAGGGAAAGCTGCACAAGCAGAATTTACACTACAGAGTATCAAGACTTCGCTGAGCCATTCTCAATTCTGATAATTTTGTTTGTTTTGTTTTTCTGTAGCTTTGGAAACCTGTCCTGGGACTAGCTCTTGTATATCAGGCTGGCCTCAAACTCACAGATATCCACCTGCCTCTGCCTCCAGAGTGCTGGGATTAAAAGCATGTGCTGCCACCACCAGGCCTTGTGAAACTATTTTAATGCAAAGTTGTAGTCTCTACCTGTGAGTTGAGGCTTACTAGAATTACTCACACTGAAATTTAAAGCATGTTGACACTGAGCATTAGTACCCACGTGGACACTTACGTAGCTAAAGGTAAAATTACCTACAAAACTGACACTGTGTCACTCACATATTTATAGAATATTAAAGAACAAGGCAGAATTCGCACATAAGTCCTTCAACAACAATGTACTTTGACATGCCTGTTAATAAACACAACACTAAATTATACACTAAAATACTACATAAACAAGTTGTCACACACAAGGGTACTGATTTACAATGAACAAACTGCCCAATCAGGGGAAGATGATTAAGACCCTTGGCTAAGCACACACTTGAATTCCCAGCACACAGGAGGCAGAGGCAGAGGCAGGAGAATAACACATCTGAGTTCAGTTTAATCTACAAGGTGGATTCCAGCCTGTCCAGGGTCAAACAGAAAGATATTGTCTCAAAAATACTTTAGTTAATAATAAAAAAATTCCTACTTGAAAACACTTTCCCTTCCACATATTTAATCACAAAATAATTTCCAAAAGGATTCAGAATGGACTTGTAACAGAAAAAAAAGTCCCCTACTAAAAATGATATTGGCAAATGATATTTCTTCATTTGAAATTCCATTTCATGTCAGTATCCACCTGCAATTTCTGTCTTCCCTTATGAGAAGGACTATCAGTGGTTATTACAGCACCCTGGCACTCAGCCAACAGAACGCTAAATCATGTAAGTAACACGTAACAAATCAGTATAGAAGACAATTTAGAAGAATAAAAACATATTTTAAATACCTCAAATTAACAATATTCACCATCATAATTTCTGAATTACCTTTTTTGGTCAATCATGTTCAGGGTGACACTGTCTATAATTTCAAGCTGAAAAATCTAAGTAACCGTAAGCATAAACTATTGTAGAGCATCTGTAAAGCGTCCATATAAACAGAAGTAAGCAACAATACAGAGGTAGAAAGATACTCAAAGCTATTAGCAAGCAAAGAAATGAGAGACAGAGAACTTAGGCTGATTTATGGCGAAAACGTGCCATTGCTTTTAGAGGCGTAATTGTACTTCTAGATTATTATTATTTTCTGGTTCTTTGAGAAAGTAGTTCTCTGTAGCCCTGGCTGTCCTGTCACTTGCTCTGCAGATCAGGCTGACCTCAAACTCAGAGATTCACATACCTCTGCCTCCCAAGTACTGGGACTAAAGGCATGTGCCACCACACCAAGCTAGTACTTCTAGAAATCTTAAGAGAAACAAAAAAGACTTGCAAACAGTAATAAAAAAAAAATCATCAAATTAAATGAGATTATACAAATTAAAAGCTAATAGATACGAACTCAATCACCCCNTAGAACAAGTAGTTTGGATAATACTGCTTCTGGCAAACAAGAGCACACAAATGCCCTCTTCAACCCGACGGTGGTTATGGATACACAGTACTAGAAAAGAGTGTCCCACACAAGAGTTTATAATACAGTTAGGAATAAAAAAACAAGAAAAAATAAGATGAAGAGCTAAAACAGAATTTGAAGATATTTGAAATATAGCCCTGAGTTCACAACACATGGAGAACAGAAACAAAACCCTGTGCAAAGCAAGGACTCTGGAAAAGGTGTAAGAGCAGTGAATACAGAGCTAGAGAAAGAAAAGGGGAGTCTGCTTGTATAGAAGGGAAGGAATGGGCAGAGCTTGATTTGAAGAAACTGGAACATTACACCCGTAGGCACTACTCAAGTTAAACTGTACTTTGCTAATTAGAACAATACCTGTCAACCCATATATATCTCACGCACAGGCATAAGACCGCACTTTACAGGAATGTAATACAGACACTAAGAGGAAGGAAGCACTACACTACCTTGATGAATGCCTCCATTCTCAGAAAGTGCATACATGGTCCCCAGAAAGCAATCCCACTTGGGAACTCAAACCTAAATGGTGGCACACACCAATAATCCTACCACTCAGGAGGCAGAGGCAGGACTTCCAGTTCAAGGCCAGCCTGTGACATGAAGCTAGATTCTATTTCAGAAAGCAAAAGGTAATAAAATTCAAATGCACAATATTCATGAGAATTCACCCTGATACAAAATATCCCAGACAACAGTATATACAGGGAGCTATGAAAAAAATAAGTAACTCTCACTATTAAAACAAAAGATACAAATCAACAGAGCAAATAAGCTCTCTAAAAGTTTTTTTTAAAAAAAAAAAAAAGAAAAAGCATAAAAATTAAAAGAAAAAGCTCTCAGAAGGTGAACTAAAGCAGATCAAGAAAAGACAATGAGACTAGATAAAAATAAAACTAAAGAGTACAAAAGACTGATTAAGAGACAAAATATTAAAATGAAGTTGAACATCAGGAGAAAAGTTTTGGAGAAGCAATATTCAATCAGGTAAGACAGAACACCACCAACAAAAAACCATACACACCTCATCAATACTTTCTGAGAACAACGGCTCTGAGGAGAAAGGGAGGGGAAGAAGGTAGGGGTGGGTGTGTGTCTGTGAGAAAGAGAGACAGAGAGAGAGATGAAGGCCTCTACTTGAACTGGAAAACACACCAGAACACTAGTCTATTCTTAGATAATTTTCATTTTAGCACTCATCACTGGAATTTTTCTGGTAAAAAACAATTCAACAACCAATTCATTAAGAAAACAATTCCTTACCGAAAACCCCTGGAATGTAAGAGTGGGAGGATATTATTAAAAAAAAAAAGTCTGAGATATTTCAAAGGACAAATGGAGGTCAAATTCTAGAAAAGTGTAATACTGAGAAAGGACAGATAAGCTAAAAGCCATTAAAGATTAGTACTTGCTGGCAGTGTAGCTCAATGACAGAGGGCTTGCTTAGTGAGCACAAATCCTTGTGTTCTACCTCAGCACTAAAAAACAAGCGGGGAAAAGGAAGAAAAAAAATTCTTGTACTTTTTACTTAGGAGCATGAAAATTAAAATCTTAGGGTGATCAACACATAGAATCACAACAAACCAGCTATCATGGCACACACCTGTAATTCAAGTACTCACGAGGACAGGAGGAGGAGGATCACAAGGGGGAGGCCTTGCCTTGAGGGGAACAGTAATAAAACAGAAACAAAACACATCATGTTCAAAAAAATTTCATACTATATGTAGAACAGCTTTTAAAATGTATATACCTAAAGAGAGAAAGAGAGAGAGCCAGGCGTAATGGTCTTTAATACCAAAGCACTCAGGAGACAGAGGCAGGCAAGACTCTGAATTAGAGGCCAAAGGAGTTAAAAGACAGCTAGGGCTATTACACAGAGAAACCCTGCCTTAAAAACCAAATAAACAAACAAATAAATCAAACTGAAAGTCCTAAAAATAACTAAAACCATGAAACTGTAAGAATAAAACAGGTGTAAGCCCCTGTGGCCTTCAATTGAGCGATGGTCTTGATGCCTATGGTACAAATAAAGGAAAACATGTAAAATGTTCAAACTGGGACTAATAAGAACTTACATTTCTGTACTTTATAAGGAGTGATCATGATGGGAAGGCTGCAGTAAAAGTCTAGTGTGTGCAATAGAGAGAGAACCATTTAGAGTGCACAAAACTGAATTAAATAACTATGCAAGCAATTTGACCAGAGATATCCTGAAAGACAACATATAAATGCCAACTGAGCACATATAAAGAAACATAACACTAGGGACAATGAAAATCAGAACCATAATGACATACCCTATCATTCTCTAGAATGCTTGCAGTCAATTAAGAGCATGGTAACAAATGCTGTTGGTGAGGAAGGATGAAATCTGAGCTCTTATTCTTTCTGGCAGAAATGTAAAATGGTGGTGCAGTGATCTTGAAAAGAATTTAGCAGTTCTTTAAGTTATTAAAGTTACCATGTCCTGAAAATTCCAAAACTGTGTGCATTTCCCAGTAGCAGTAAGAATATATGTCCATGCAAGGAATGTACATGAATGCCCATAAGCACATGATCATCACTACTAAGTGTAACTAATCCAAATATCTGTCAACTGAGAAATGGCTCCGTGAGATATGGTATACTGCATAGACTACAACAAACAGGAACCCACACTACTATGGGAACCATAAAACACTAAATTAAAATGGCCAAGTACATAAGGACCACTAAGTACAAGATACTATTTGCATGAAGTTCACAAATAGACAAGCCTAGGAACAGAAAAGCAAAGCTGTGGCTCTAAAGACAGGGAAAAAAGAGCACAGACTAGAAAAAGCAGTTTATCTACTTAGCTCATAGTCACAGTTACAGTCTTGTGACTACACTACAATCAAGTGAGCCACATTCACACTTAAGGTTTTAGTCTTGAAATATGTAAACTAAATACCAACAAAAATACTTAATAACCAAATCATTCCAATGACCTAGTTGAATGAGGCAGGGGAGCAATGAAATAGAACATACATAAAACCTAAATCATTTATGTTAACTAATGGTAAAAAAAAAAAAGCATAAACTACACACAAATGAGTAGACTTTGGAAAAAATTCATTAAATTCTTATCTGTTATTCAGATGACAATTCTACTTAAATGAACCTAAAAATGCTAGTTCAGCAAAAGTAACAACAATAATATGCACAAGCTAAATATATCTGTGTGGGAAAGAGTGCATTGAAAAAGTGAGAATAAACAAAAAGGAAGTTAGAAAAACAAATGGGGGAAAAAGTAGTAATTACATCAATAATAGTAAGAGGTGATCAACACCACAGTCCTTAAGATATTTTAGACTTCTGTAGGAATTCATCAAGACAACAGGGCTGCTCTTGCAGAGGGGACCTTGGCTCGGTTCCCAGGAAGCACATGGTGGCTCATAACCATCTGTTAACTATTTCTAGGGAACTCAATACTCTCTCTCTCTCCAACACAGAACACATACATAGGCAAAACACTCAAACACATAAAATTAAATAAATACACCGTTAAGAAAAACAGACATCAGGACACCAAAAAGAAGCTCAAATACACATGAAAAACAAAGGCTGGAAAATGGTTCAACAATTAAGAGCCCTGCCTGCTCTTCCAAAGGGGTTCTTCGTGGGTTCAAGTCTCAGCACCCACAGGGCAGATAACAATCGTAGTAACAGAAGTTCTGGGGATTCAGTAACATCTGTGATTACTGCATGCACACTGGGAAACACCCTTACACAGGAAATGGAAAGAAAAAGATGGTAAAACAAACTTCAGGGAAAAGGTGACGACTGAAGTAGTCAGATGGGACAACATGCTAGGCGCTAATGCTATTTTAAAAAAAAAAAAGAAAAGAAAAGAAAACATGTAAAAATACAAAAGTTAAAAAAGATCCTTAATCCCAGCACTAAGGGAACAGAGGCAGGCAAATCTCTGAGTTTGAAGCCAACCTGATATACAGAGTTAGTTCCAGGACAGCCAGGACTACATAGAAAAACCCTGTCTGGGGAAAGGGAAGGGGCATTGTGTCGTTGTCATCTCCCGCCAAGTAAAGAAAATGCTAACTAAAAATATCAATTTGAACACTTTTAATAAAGTTAAAGTTAATAAAGAGTTAACCTATATAAGGCATAGTTCTTAAAACTCAGTAAGGAAAACAAAACAGCGGCTTGCCTCTCGTCCCAGCACCGAAAAGGAAGTGGCAGGCAGGTTTTTATAATAAGAGACCCACCAGGGAGAAATAGCAAATTCCAGGCTAGCCACAAATACATTCTGAGACCCTGTCTCAGATCAAAACACAAAGGAACCAGAAGGAAATAAATTATGAAACTAATAATACGAAATTCAAATCCTTCAAACATAAAGGTATCTATGTATTGATAAAAAGGAAATTATTATTAATGTACAGTGTGTGTATATATATATATATGTACATGATGTAGGTAGCCATATCCATGTGAGGATGTCAGAGATCAATGTGTCTTCCTCTATCATTCACCACTGCACTTTAAAATTCTGTGTGTGTGTGTGTGTGTGTGTGTCTGTGTGTGTGTGTGTGTGTGTGTGTG
>LOEQ01000981.1:692116-703158 GCA_001685075.1 Bramus lutescens | reverse complement strand
GTGTGTGTGTGTGTGTGTGTGTTGGGGGAAGGGACAGATAGACACAGACTTGCACTTGTGTGCAATGCCTATGGAGGCCAAAAGAAATGTTAAGATTTCTTGGAGCTTGAGTTATAGGAGGTTGTGAGCCACCAGATACGGGTTCTGGGAAGTGAACTCAGGTCCACTGAAAGAATGATCAAGTGTTCTCAGCCACTAAGCCATCTCTCTAACATCTCCATCTAATTTTTTGAGGCAGGGAACTAACAAGCTAGACTGGCTGACCAGCAAGCCTCTGAAATGCTCCTGTCCCTGCCTCCTAGAACATGTGCCTCTGTACTCTGCATTTTATTATGTGAATGTTTACTGAGAATTCAAACTCAGGTTTTGAAGCTTGCTCAGCAATCATCTTAACCAATGAGCCATTCCCCCCTGGCTCTAAGAAACAGAAATTGAAACTGGCTTCTCAGACTGGTAAAAATAATATAGTTTTATTGGGGGATGGCAAGCCAGCTCAGTGGGTAAAGGCATTTACTGCCAATTATGATGACTGGAGGTCCTCTAGGTCACATACAACATAAAAAAACATTAGCTGGATGATTTAGCAGTTAAAGGGTTTGCTGTAAAGGCCTGATTCCTGGAACCCATGGTAAAGGTAGGAAAGTCACTGAGTAAGTGTCTCGTAAGTAAATGGTAAGGGTATTTTAAATTCCATTCTAGAACAATTATAAAGCAGTCTTGTCAGAGTAAGATGGCTCATCAAGTCAAAGTGCTCACCTTGAAAGCATTGTAACCTGCATCTGATGCCCATAGACCATGTAAACATGAAAAATCAATTCTAAAAAGTTGTCCTCTGACTTCCACTTGTGCTTAGTGATATATATATATATGCCCACCCCACAACACACAAAACATTTTTGTGGGACAGCAGTGGCACATGCTTTTAATCCCAGCACTCAGGAGGCAGAGGCAAGCAGATCTGAGTTTGAGACCAGCCTGATCTGTAGAGTGAGTTCCAGGACAGCCAGGACTACACAGAGAAACCCTGTCTCAAAAAACAAAAATAAACAAACTCCCAATTTAAAATAAAGTAATTCTTTTCTTCAAGGGGAAAATGTAAAACAGATGTTTCCTCAGAAACAAATGTATTCAAGGTTCCCAGAATGACCATCATACGAAACTGTAAAACACTGGTTTTAAAACTGTCACCAGGGGCTGGAGAGATGGCTCAGCAGTTAAGAACACTGGCTGCTCTTCAAGAGGTTCTGAGTTCGATTCCCAGCAAGCGATAGGTAGCTCACAACCATCTCTATTGGGAACTGATGCCCTCTTCTGGCATAAAGGTACACAAGCAGATAGAACACTCATACAACAAACGAACAGCTGGAAACAATACAAATATGTCATGTGCCCAAATCTATATGACAACAAACTAAGGGTTTAGCTATCATATGAGGGGGGAAAAAAGTAAGCCAGATATAAAATTAGCATTTGTAGAAAATTTACAAGCTATGTAACTACACAACAGAAAAAAATGAACCAAGAAGACCCTTGCTTCTTAAGGACACTGATTCTGATACTACCTGAGAAGAAGTCTAACAACCATGTATAAGATCCAAACCCAAAGCCATAAAATTTCATAGAGAGTTTTAAGATAAACATGTTAAAGACAATTTGGAAAACAAAAATATGGAGGGATGGACTTCTCTTCCATACAGACAGTGCTGTAAAGAGGAGTTTCTTCACTTCTAACAACTTGCTCCTCCTACAGATACCAGCCCACTTTGTCAACACAAGACATGCTAGGGAGCTGTCCAGAATGTACATCAACCTTCATCTAAAATAAGACATTTAAAAGTAACAGCATCAGAAATATATTGAACATTCCTTATGTTATTGCCTGTAAGTAAAGCTGCTTGACAATAACTGTTAAGGGAAATTCTTCAGTAAATTTAAGTGATTAAAAATACTTTGAGTCCAAGATTCTACCCACACGTTCAGAAAGTCACTAGGATGCATACCACTCAGCATATAGTTCTACTAACAGCTAAGATTTATCATTGTGATACACAATAGTGGTAAGAGAAAAAGACACAGTTGGAACCTAAAGGGACAACACATTGTGTGGTTCACGAATACACTCAGCACTCTACATGTGCAATTTACATGCAAGGAAAAACCTATGAGGATTTAATGCCCAAAGTTGTTACTATGGACCAGTCCCAAAGGTATTGATTGCCTGGGCCAGCACAAAAGAATTATGAAGTCTGGAAAGAAACAGGCTGTGTAACACAAACACCACTGCAGAAGAGCGTTTTAGCAAAAAAAGACTGAGAAGTCTTCAAAATTCAGTTCTCATATACGAGCTGGGCAGCAACCTCCCAAGCAGGCCTTTAAGGATTGCACTTTGGGCCAGATTTCTGTAGATACCATAAATTGTGCCCAGGATGGCTATCATTTGATCATTACTCTGCTCTACAACTATAAGAGAAACTAAGAACAAATGTTCTGGACTTCTTGACTAGATACATTTTTCATAAAAGAGAGAAGAGAAAAAGGTTTGGGGGAATAAGAGAACACAGTAATGAACAAGGGATATAGTTTGTTGGTAGTCTTCACCAGTGCGGTACCATAAGGACCTTGAGTTCGAGACCCAGTACCCCACCTCCCCCTCCACACACACACACAGGTTACAGACACATATGCTGATTTTAAAAGGTTAACACTGAGACTAGAGAGATAGATCCGTAGTTAAGAGCACCTACTATTCCTCCAGAGATCATGAGTTTGGTTGCTAGCACCCTCACTGGATGAGGCTCACAAATACATACAACTTCAACTCCAAGAAACACAATGCCCTCTTCTGGCCTCTCAGGAAAGGTGTGGGCATGTACACATACATACAATTCATTCATTCATATTCATTCATTCTCTCTCTCTCTCTCACTCTCTCTCTCTCTCTCTCTCACACACACACACATACACACACACAGATATAAACACTTTTTTTTTTTAAAAAATAGGTCTTTAAAAATAAGAGGCAAAACTGGCATAGAATATGAAAGGCCCTGAACCCAGAACCAAATAAGAAATGGTGAAATGGAAGCTTTAAAAGGAACACTGACTCAACATTTCAATAGATAAAACTGTCTTTTAGAGACTGGCAAGTTAAGTTAGAGCAAACAAGGTCAATTAAATGATCTTTTTTTAGAGTACTGATGTTTTAAGAAGAGAAAGTGATGTTTTAAGAAGACAGAAAAGTGTTTAAAAGACACTTCATGATGAATAATTTTCTTCATGTAATAGTTATTTTACACAGTTAAGACATTAGAAAAGTTGATGGAAGACATACTAACTTAAAAACTTACTAAAAATAGAATGGTTTTCTTACTCTTTTTTTGTTTCGAGACATTGATTCATTATGTATGCAAGGACAGCCTTAAACTCACTTTGTAGCTAGCTTGAACTGACAATAATCCTCCCTCCTCCTTAAGAATATCTATGTGTATCCTTTGCATACCCTTGATCACATTTGTTTTTAATAAAATAATCATTATTAGAATAAACTTACAATTCTAGATTTAGAAATCCTCAGGGTCAATTCATAACAGATAACACACTGAGTTATCAATTAACTCAAGATCATTGTTTATAATAAACTGGAAATTTGAATCTAATTCACTAAAGCAACTGCTTTTAAAACTCCAATTTTAAGCCCAAAGAAAGTGAAGCTTCCCCCCCTCCTTACACACTCCTTATCTACAACTGTGCACAGTTCAGCTTTCCTTGGTCAGTAACAACAGAAATGGACTCAGGTGCTAATATATGCAGGAACTTACTCTGCCCAATTTAACCTAGATTTACATATTTAGTGACTTTGTAAAACAATATGCCTAAAAGAAAAAGTTACAGGATAAAGAGGAATACCACTAAATGCAAATACACTTTTGAATTTCAGAACATTATCCTAAAAGATCAAAGCTACAGAAGACCCATCTCAAATATTTCCCTATTCAATTTCCTAACACACTGCAGTAAACTTGTTTGTTACATGGTTGCTCCTAAGGCTTAGGTCCTGGGAACCTAGTATGTGCTACAGACAAAAAGAATTCTGATGGTTTTAAAATTTAAAGGATTTCTGGAGTATCCTAGCAATGTGGATACATGTTTGGGTCTTTTATTCTCCAAAATACATGATCTATCTATCCCCCACAACTTATCATTAATTGATGGGCTATATTTTACTGAAAGAAGGGGGGGAGATGACCTTAGGAACCAGGAATATGATAAATCTTGATCATGTTTTTGGTCATGTTTGCATCTATGAAAATAATGGTAATAACTATTGAAATTATGATCATTTATTATTTTATTTAAAGCTGCTAAAAGGGATGAGAAAAAGAATTATTAAAAAGAAAAAAGAATTATTAAAAAGTAGATATAAATGAAAGGATTAGGCCAAGCATCATACAAGCGTGAGGTTAAACATTTTTTCACTTTTAAGAGGTGTATGGGTGTTTTGCCTGCAAGCACACAATATGCAGGAAATAGAGGCAGTGCCTGTGGAGGCCAGAAGAGGGCACTGGATCCCTGGAACTGAGCTGAAGATGGTTGTTAACTACGATGTGGGTGCTAAGACTCATCAAACACTGGTCCTCTGCAAAATGAGCCAGCCAGTGCTCTTAATTGCTAAGCCATCTCTCCAGACCCATACAAGTGTATTTTAACTTCGGATCTAATTACACAGCAGACTGTATAAAACATCACCCTACCACCAAACAATATCAAAAGAATTCATAAGAAAAAGCTGGGAGAATACTAGATATTATTTCATATAATAATTTCTTTGTTCAATAAAATTCAGTTTTGCAAGTAATTCTTAAAACTGGCCTACAGAACAGTGAATGTCATGATTCTGGTCATAGTAATAACCATGCTGCAGCTGACAAACACAAAGTTGAACTGTATATAATAGTCCAAGTTTTCAAACTACAGTGTGAGGTGACTTGACACCTCCAGCTTCTAGCCTCAAAATTAAAAAGATACTGAAAAGAAATTTACCTCTTTGCTAGGTTGGAAAAAAATTCCATGATTCCTATTTTTAAATCACATTAGCTTTCACATAACTAAATTTAATCTTAACATATTTTCAATCCTTCAAAATGACAATCAAAAATATCTCTATATAATGTATTGTGGCCTAGAAAATTAAAGACAAAAGATTTTTCTTTCTGTAGCATTTTTAAATCCTCACTACAAATTAAAAATCTATGTAACTAAACATATTATTAATCTTATTTTAATTTTCCTGCCAAAAAAACTCTTAAGTTTTAAGGTAAAAATTACCTTATTAATATTTTTTGACATTTACTAAAAATCACATTGAAATATTAGCCAGTCTGGAATACTTTTGCACTGATCTGATAAAATACTTAATCATCAGATTGCATCCCACTTAACCCTACCAGTTTCAAGCCACGAGTGCATATACTCTCTTGCAAACATTAAATATCCAAGTGCCAAAGATTTACTCAAGACAGCTTATAACCCCATGTGAAAAAAGGGTAATTTGGATTTTTGAGCCACAAATACCCTATGCTGACTGCTAAGGACATATAAATTCCAATTTCTTCATTTTACAGAATTATTCCATGATGTTTTGTGATTAAAATGAAAACAGAGTCAATAAGAATATTAATTAATTGCCAGAATAGATTCCTTCACAAACCCTGTTTTCACAACAGCAACCCCTTATCATTAGGGGAATTAAAAGTTGCTGAACTTGACAATCCCTCCAGTTAAACAAACAGACCCCTCATAGAGCTGTCCAACGCTGCCCAAACTATCCATCCTTTAGTCGAATCAGTCAGTTTCATGAATTGTAGGATTTATCTTCAAGTCCAGTGCTGACTCAGAGGGTAGCTTGTTCCCTAGAGAAAACAACCAACAAAAATCAGAACAGCTACTGCTCATAGGCTCTTTCAACACCCAAGTGGAAAGGACATATTTATTGGGTCCAAAAGAGAGAGAGAGAGAGACAGAGAGAGAGACAGACAGAGAGAGACAGAGACAGATCAACTACAGAGTAAGTCAATAACCAAGGGCATCTATATGCCACAGCAGCTGCTCCAAGGTTTCACTCAGTTACAGCAAGAATCTTAACTAGTCAACAACGTTTCTAAGAAAAGCTACCACACAGAACCGTCTGGTTTCTGACAGAAAAGGCATTCTAAATGGCAAGTGCTCCAAAGGCCAAAATCCTGTTTGATTTCTCTTTGAAAGGCTGACTTAGGAAGATATTATGGTAGAGAGCATTAACCTCGTCACTCCAAAGCAGTAAGCTTTGAAGCAGCGTTGTTTCAGGGTTGTTCCTTAAACACAAGGTTCTCATTCTGCAGTTTATTATTCTCATTCAAAATGTAGGAAGAGTTAAGAAATACTCCTCTTCAAGTTTAGCATTGTGACTTGTCTTCCTTGGTATGTATGCCCAAGGAACAAAGGTCTACACGCAAAGCCTTTGGGCTACAGGATACACCTCAACAATACAAGGCAGCCATTCCATTTCAATAGTTAGTTCAGTGGTGTTTGTTGTAATACTACGCTACCATGAAAAAAAGAGTCATTAAAAAGCAAAGCCAAAAATGTAAAGAAACTCAAAAGCTCAAGTTAATTACAAAATATCTCTCTGAAATGACCAGAGAGAAGTTAATCTACACAAGTTTTTTATTTTTATTATTTTATGTGTATTGGTGAAGAGGGGAGGATCCTTGCATATATGCTTTGTATACCTTGTGTGTGCCTAGTGCCCTTAGAGGCCAGGAGAAGGTTTCAGATCCCCTAGAACTGGAGTTAGAAGTAGTTGTGAGCTGCCAACTGGGTGGTGGGATTAGAACTCAGATCCTTCAGAGAGTAGCAAGTACTCTTCTTTAACTGCTGAGTCCTCTCTATAGTCCATATTTTTTCATTTTAAAAAACTTGATCAGTATTAATAAGTAATCAAGAATGTAAACATACCCTAATAAAGACAATTGTCCTTATTTCCATGTCTTAAGATGGAAAATTCTTGGTGTCAACCTCAGGGCCTCAGATCTCTGATTTGTAGCAGAAGATATGATGGTGACTGCATCTTGAAAACTGTACTCATTTGAATACTGGCATCTGGCATTTGGGCAATCTATCTTTTACAACAAAGCTAAGAGGCCCTTGAATGCAATAAATGGTAACTGTTATGTACGATCAATGGGAAAATGACAAATGGACACTCGTAGCATTCCTGTATTCTGTGATTCAAATGAAGGAATCCACAGTGAAAAGGTAAGAGAGCTCTATGCCCTAACACGGTATGTAGTATCTTTCCTGCTGGAGTGGCTTTCAAACACTATTTAAAAATCATGGGCTGCTTTAAATGCTTCAGGGCTCTCTGCCAATGCTCAATTTGAATGTTTTAGCTATTTCCCACTATTTATCACATCAGCAAAACATAAATGCAGGCCACAATTAATCTGCATTTGTTTTTGAACATAGTGACATCAATATAACTTGTGATGAGCTGGGATATTTTCATGTAGACCACATATGAAAAGTCTGTTCCTGTCAACCTCATATTTTACACATAAACATTTTTATAAGGTACTGTCTCTGCAATAATCTTTATTTATATGTTCATGTACTCAAAATAAATGAGCACACAACTCATAGACCTATGATGTTCATATAACCACATGACAACACAGAAAGGGAGACTGAGGAATTTCAGAGCAAATGTTACCTCTCACTCACAATTTCAAAACAAAATAACTTCACTCTGATTCTCCTAAGTAACTCTGTGAGTTAGTGTAATAAATTTGACCCTGCAAATCCCAATTCTGTCTAATTTCAAATTCTGAGGCTAAAAAAAGACATCATGAGGGCTCTGCTTGAAAACCACCATTCTGAGTACAATCCTGATTTACTGGCTCCTGAGAGGCAGGACAATCCAAGGCTTTTCTGCCATCTCCTGCTACATGTGCTCCAAGACTCCTTATCTCTCCTACTAGTTCTCTCAGTTCTGAAACTTTGGTGGTTTCAAAGACAACGCATGCAACTTTGAAGAATTAATAGCAAAATTGTTAAAGATATAAAAGAGAGATCAGATAATTTTTTGCTTTCCATATCACACAGCCTGTTCCAAAAAAAATCAACTGGAAAAATAAATCAAAAGGCCTGGGTACTGTCAAAAAGAACTATCCACATAAACTAAATAGTGGCTGGTTGGAATTTAGTTAATGAAATATTACCAAAATATGAATGTACAACATGAAAGTAAAACTTAGTAGCAGTAGAACAACAACAACAAAAAGAAAAGAAATAGAAAAGATCTTGGTATTCCCAGAAACTCAAGTTCTTCATAATCAACATTTAAGAATTAATGGCTATTCCAAGCAGAAAATCCTACTCCAAGCCTAGCCTAGGGCTCATAACAATGCCTGAACCAGAACTTTCTTCCCATTTGTTCAAGTCTTAATGCAACTCAGTTTTTTTTTTTTTGAAGTTCACTGACTAGGTAACACATTTTAAAACTGGTTGAACGGGAAAAAAAAAATCAAGCAAATGGGTTCTCAATTGTGAGAACAAACCTGTAGTTTGGGGTGGGGGGGTTACTTCTTCTTCTTGGTGGTGGTGGTAATTTATGAGGTGGGGTTTATCTGTATAGTCCTGGCTGTCCTAGAATTTACTCTGTAGACCAGGCTGGGTTCCAACTCATAGCTCTGTCTGACTCTGCCTCCCAAGTGCTAGGGTTAAAAGCACATACCACAATGTCCAGCTCAACTGTGTTATAAACAGAAAGAAACCTTGTCCATCCTCTAAAACTCATCTCAAATGTTTTCTTTTCCATGAAAGTTTATTAACAGAACATCCTTACACATATCAGGTAAAATACACCTTCAAATTTTCTGACATCTTGAGCTCTCCCCCTCTAGAATTAAACGGCTGTGTCAAAAATTAGGAGAATTTTTAAATTACACATAAAGGTGAATGCTCCTAATCTGAGGTTTCAGGGTTAGGTCTCAATGGGGAGAGGAAAGCCTGTATACTTGATCACAGTCATCACGGGTGACTATACTCTCTACATTTGAAAGCTCCCTGGAGCTTCTAAAGAAGAACAGGCATTGAACAAGAGTAATGTTTACACTAATAGCAGATGTGTGATCACAAAAATAGATTAAATGACAAATTCTCCAGAACCATTTCACTTCACAGAATGAAATACACACAGCAAAACATGTAGATATAAACTATGAAAGTCTAATCAAAGACTCAACACCACAAAAGCATTTAAGTGGAAAATATTAATAAGGCTAGAGAAACAGAAATGGTGTGGAGGAAAAAGGGCATTTAACCTTGATCAATGAAAGGAAGGCAAGAGCTCAGCAAACAAGTATTTTTCTTCAAGATTTTTTAAAATTAACATTTATACATTTAGTGTCTGTGTGCATGCGGCATGGAGGTCAGAGGACAACTTGCAACAGTTAACTCTTTACTTCCCTAGATAGTAAAGAATTGATTGATAGTGGGAAATCTCACATCCATCAGGCTTGGCAGCAGGTTGCCCACATCAAGGCACCTTGTCAACAGCAGAACAATGATAAACACAGCAGAGCTTGGGAACGAAACCATATTCAAGTACAGCAGACAGCAGGCTCAAGCACAGAAAGCCCACATGAGGTAGACTTGAAGAAAGCAAGCTTACTTTTTCAGGGGAAAAAAAAAGGTCTTAAGTGGCTCCTTTCTGAACATTACTAGTGGATATTGGACCAGGGGCAGCTCTGCAGCCTTTAGTCACATCTTCACCCTCTTCAGGAAGTAAACACTAGGCACTGTGGCTAGAACTCTCACATTTAGATGGCAGAGTAATCCTGAATTTCTTCTTTCACAGCTACACACACACAATGTTCATTTCTACTCTAGATCTGTATCAATCCCATAGTCTGTTTATTCATTGAGAATTCTGACAGGTTCTCATTGGAATATTGTGATCATAACTAAGTATATTACGTATTAGTTGAACACATTGATTATTCTCACTGATAGGCATCTTCTAAGTGAAAGATGCACAGGTATATGTGCAGAAGGATATGCTGGACAAAGACCTGATGGGACACAGCAAGATGGAGGGACATTTTATCTCAAAATTCAGAAAGGTGGAATGATGTGGAACGTCCTTCTGTATATGTGTTGCTTTTATTGGTTGATGAGTAAAGCTGTTTCAGCCAATGGCTAGCAGAGAAAAGCTGAAAGTCCAACGATAGAGAGAGACAGAGAGAGTAGGTAGAGTCAAAGAGACATCATATAGTCACTGAAGGAAAAAGATGCCAGAACATTACCAGTAAGTCACAGCCTCGTGGCGATACACAGATTAGTAGAAATGGGTTAATAAGAAGTAAGAAGTAGCTAGGAATATGCCTGAGCCATTGGCCAAACAGTGTTGTAATTAATATAGTTTCTTTCTGATTATTCAGGTCAGGGCGGCCAAAAAACTAAAGCATAGTTTTCATTCACAGGTACCCAATGGGGGACTATTTAACATTTCCTGTGGAAGAATCTTCCGTTGATTATCTTTTAGCTGGCTGAGAATTATTTTAAGTATGCATTGTGAAGACAAATTTTTTTGTCCTTTTCTTGTATAGTGAAGAAACAATCTTTTAAATCAATAACTATAAGAGGCCATTCTTTAGGTGGCAGAGAAGGCAAGGAATGGCTGAATCACATCATTAACAGCTCTTAGATCTACTACCATTCTCCATTTTCCTTATTTCTTTTCAACAACAAATACAGGAGAATTCAAAGGGCTGGTTGATTCTTCAATATCCTGAGCATCTAGTTGGTCCTGTACCAGTTGTTCTAAAGCCTGCAGTTTCTCTATTACTAAATACAGAAAGCAAGTCATGACAGAAAGTAAATTTGGTACAAGACTTTGGACTCACCAAGGTTAAGTTAGATAATGGAGTATTTGTAGTGAAAGGGGAGGGCAGGCCTGCTTTTCGTCCCGCCCAGCTCCCGCACGGCTAGCTTATACCCCGAAA
>LOEQ01000981.1:673338-690992 GCA_001685075.1 Bramus lutescens | reverse complement strand
ATTAACCAATGAAAGTAACACATAGACAGATGACCCTCCTACATCAGAACATAAATTACATAAGGACAAGGGAAAGAAGCCCTACCTCCCTCAGTGTATCAAGCCTGAAGATTCCCACAGCGACCAATGCTATGCTAATGTCCTGGTTTTTGATCAGGACTGATCACAGAACTTCCTGAAAGCTCTTTTAAATTGGACATGCAGAAATGAGAGGGGGAAAAAAAGGTGCTAAGTGAGAAAGTGGATTTTTTTTTTAAGTTTCGGCTTTTTGAGACAGTTCATAACTGTGAACTTTTACTCTGAGTAGCTTTTACTCTTTCTGAAACTAATGACTTTGGGAAAAATTGCTCAGCCTGTGATGTCCCAGTCTGCTCATCCTTATAATGCATAGCTTAGCCCTGAAGCCTTCTGTCCCTGATCTCATGACAGTGTGGCAGATGGGGGTGAGGCAGACACCTGGCAATTACATTGGAAAGCAGTGTTGTCAACAAACAATACCCATCCACCATCTGATACTAAAAGGATACACTAAACATTTTCCTATCCTAAGCACCCATCCATGCCTCCGCCTCCCATGTGCTGAGATTAAAGGTGTGCACCACCTTTAATGCCCTGTGAGAAACTGGATTTTAAAGATTAGAGTGGGTCCCAGTCAAAAATGTACTAATTTTTGTTTGCCGTTACAAACAGTGCTTTACTCACTACTTCTCTTAGCTGGCCTGGAAATCACAAACCTACCCCAGCCTTCTGAAGCCTGAGATTACAGACATGTGCCACCATATCCAGAAAGAAGAAATAAACATTAAAAAAAAAAAACCCTAGGGAAATGTTGGTATACTGCTCCTTGATAAACTGCTCAAAGATTAAAGTAAAACCACATTAATTAAGTTTAAATTAGGCTTTTCTAGCACTAATGGTTCAAAGCAGCAAAAAAGATAGTTTTCTTTTTCTTTCTTTCTTTCTTGTTTTGATTTTTCAAAATAGGGCTTCTCTGTAGCTTTGGGCCTGTTCTGGAACTAGCTCTGTAGAGCAGGCTGGCCTCGAACTCACAGAGATTCACCTACCTCTGCCTCTCAAGTGCTGGGATTAAAGGCATGAACCACCACCACCACCCGGCTGATAGTTTTCTTTTTTAAATAAAATAAAATAAAAAAGCTTTTTACAGAAAACTGCTCCCAGTATAATATTCTCTCATAAATACAAGATCATTTTCAGTAGTTATGAGAAGCAAAAACACCCGACCTAACTTTAACTTTCTAAACTTTTCAACATTTAAAATATTGGGGAAGTGTTGATTATTTTAATAACCCATTTTATTCAACATCATAAAACCTAAAATTTTACTGAATAAATCATATTTCAAGATGTAAAGTGTTCTCCTTTGTGTGTGGTAGTCTGGTAGGACATATGTATATGGTGAATGTGCCCAAGCACAAGCACATGGAACTAGAGCTGAAAAGTGCTGTTTTCCATAGTTGTCCTCCACCGCGGATTTTGAGACAGGACTCTCACTGAACTTGGAACTCAGCAGCTGGCTAGACCAACTGGGCAGCAAGCCCTGGGGATCACCCTGCCCCTGCCTCCCAGAGCTAGAGTTACACAGGCATACTGGCTATGCAAACTCAGGTGCTCACACTGTACCAAAGTCTAGACTCCAGCCACACGCAAAGGTCTTTTTTAACATAGAAACAAAGACAGAAAACAGTTCTCACAAAGGAGAGATTGGATAGAAAGAAAATGTCTTCTTGGAAGACCATGAAAGCCAATTTTCACCTTTACCTTGATTTTATAACATCCTGAGGTGGCTCTTCATTTCCCTCAAGAGAAAGATAAAAAGTTCAAAATATGAGCCAGGCGTGGTCACGCATGCCTTTAATCCTAGCACTGGGCAAAAGGCTGGTAGATCTCTGTGAATTCAAGGCCATCCTGGTCTACAAAGCAGGTCCCAGGACAACTAGTGTTATCATACAGAGAAACCCTGTTTTAAAAAACCCAAAAAGTTCAAAATACAAAATCTACAATGTAAAAAACAATGTATACAACCACAGAATATTTCTCATGCATAGGAGAAAAAAATTACACTCTCAAGAATGAAGGTATTACAGAAACAATGCACTTGAGAAAACTCCCCAAAACTTATACTCTCCAGAAGAGATCAAAATGTGTAACTTTTATCTGGAGACACAGCGTTGTTTGGTGCTAACCTGAACTGTTAGGATTATCCTAAGTATTGGACTTAAAGCATGCATCACCAAACTCAGTGCAGAACCAACTTTTAAATGCTAAGTGAGCAGTAAGACTGTAACTCAATGGTAAAGCATTTCATCCGGCAGAATGTAAGCCCTAGGTTCACTCCTTTGAGTGGTGGGGACAAACAAGCAGGTGATGGTGGGTAGTGTACAAAGTACCTAATAAGAGTTTAAAGCTAGAATAAAAGCACACAAGAAATAACAGGCGCGTAAATATCAAAGACACAAAATTCTACCCTTGAACAGCATTTTAGTTCAAATGGAGACAGATTTTGTCATTATGAAAAGGCTTGTGAGGAAGGTGTGGGTGGAGCCCAGGTGCACAAGTAGAGGTCAGAGGATAACTGTGGCAGTTGTGCTCTTTCCACCATGTTGGCCCCAGGTATCAAATTAAGGTGTTTGTTGTCCAGTTTGTCCACAAGCTCATGAGCCATCTTGCCAGCCCTGAAATAATATTTATAAAATGTGGTAAAATAATTTTCTATTAAGGCACTCAAAATCTAGATTCATGGTAGAATACTGGATCTAAGACTTTCTGGGGTTTGTGGTATCTGATTAAACTCTTATTTGGCAGTCTTTAATAGCCAAATGAACAGTTTTCAATCAATAAACCAAGAACTAAAAACCATGAAATGAGACCGTGAAGATAAACTTTGTTTAGATGCTGCATGTGATGACATATGCTTAAATGTCAGCACTTGGGGAAGGGTACAGGAAGACATTTCTAAGTCTCAGGCCAGCCTGGGCAATATATAGCAAGATCCCTGTGGCTTTGGGAGAAGCTGGAAAAGAGAAGGGGTGGGTGGTTTGGAAGGGAATGGCTCCCATAGACTCATGTGTTTGAATGCTTGGTCCACAGGGAACAGAACAATTAGGAGGTGTGGCCTTGTTGGAGGAAGCATGCCACTGTGGGCGTGGACTCTGAGGTCTCATATATGCTCAAGATACTACCCAGTATGGCAGTTCACTTCCTGTTGCCTGCAAATCAAGATATAGAACTCTGCGCTCCTTCTCTAGCACCACGCGTGCCTACATGCTGCCATATTTACTGCCATGACAATGGACTAAACCTCTGAAAAGAAGCCCCAATTAAATGTTTTCCTTTATAAGAGCTGCCATGGTCGTGGTGTTTCTTAATAGAAACCCTGACTAAGACAGGGTGTCTTTCACAGTTGGGAGCAAATACAAAAACTATAAAATGTTTCAAATTGATTAGTACAACTATTTATTTCTCATTATATTATATAAAAAGTGACATTTGTTTCCACACACTTCCTCAAAGCTTTGTTAACTTTTCCAAAAAAGTAAAAAAAAAAACAAAAACAAAAACAAAAAAACAAACTTTCATAGAAGGCGTGGGAATCTGACCAAAATAAATGCAGTTTAATTTAGATCTGGTTTTCTTGTCATTAACTAGAGGATTTTTAAAATGGGTACACATAATTGTAGTTCACGGTGAATTTACATCTATGGTAGGAGATATGTGAATATATATTAATATCAGAAACACCCATGTATCAATTCATTAATTATTAAAAAACCTAAAGCTGCCTACAACAGTGTCCACTCAATACAAACTGAATAGCGTTATATCGGTCATGTATTTTTCAATATTATATGGAGGAGACTGCTGCCCAATATCACATTACGTTTTACATACAGTCATCTTCCCTTTAACCTAACTTCAGCCCTGCCTGCCTTTATAAATATCAGAATTTCTAGAGCTGTCATTAATTCAACCTTTATCCTCAGAATGTTGGCCGCATATAAAACACAGAAAATAAATACCTAAAATTATGAATAAGTCATTCACCTTGCTCACTGGCCTATGATGGTTAACTTTCTTTAGTCTCTAATGTTTGAAAAGAACAGAAAAGTGACCTGTGTGTCCATGAACTTGACCAAAGACCTGAAATGACAAGATCTTCTGTACTGTAGTCTCTTCACTGGTAGTCATCTGTTAATCCACGGCATTTAGATTACTTCAGCCAAGCACCAGAACAGTGTGGGGTGCTTGCTTCAGAATGAGATTCCCTAGACCACATGATGAAGGTGGGCATACCCCACACAGCATGACAAACGTAATAAAGCAGACTCACAAAGACAAAGACGGGTGTGCCGTGTTTTCTCTCACAGGCAGAATCTAGATTTTAAAGTAGAAAGGTGATGATGGAGGGGAAGGACAGAGACCAGGTAGGAACAGTAATGAATTTAATCCATTATTTTGTGTGCTAATATGAAAAAACTTAAGTGGATAAGAAGGGGCACATGAGGTGCTGGCTACTAAATTAATTGGGGGGGATCAAAAGAACCATCTTTTTCTTTCTCTGTTCACTTACAGATACTTAGACCAGTTACTTACTGTAGCTGCTTAGATACCATTTTATAAGCAAAAATAAGGGAGAGGAATGGGTTAAAAAATTAAAATATAGACTCGAAATATGTAAATAATGCCTCAAAGTTGAAAGAGAAAACTGTAACACAACTACTTAAAGCAGAGTAGATCCTGCCAATGGAGAAATGCTGTGGAAGAACCTTCCAGACTTCCCATCATGCTTTCCTTCCTTTGTTGCTTCTGGCTGACTAGTGAGATGCTGAGAAGAGATATGAACAACAGCCCTCAACTATAACAAAGAAATGCATTTCTGTTCTATGTAGCCTCTTCATCTGGGGATCTGTTTCCGCAGTTTAATCCATACTACTGCACTCCATGAAGCAATGGTGGTGCAGTTAGGAACTAAAATTATCATTGCCACCCCATTCATCTACATAGTTGTCTCCAGAGCACACCAGTGCACTGCCCCACCCCCAATAAGTGACCACTACTAGCTACTAGTTACAGAACTATTACTCCAAATGTGGGAGTTATTTATTAAACTGTAGGGGAGAGGAATCCCATTTCAGCCATGTTAGTATATAAGAGATTCAGGACCAAATAATCCAGAACTAAATTCTCAGCCCACACCAAAAACTGTTGTTAGGCTTCCTCATTGAATGTTTATTTGTACTAGAGACAAGAAAGAGCTAAGTCCGTAAATCTTTTTCACTAAGACCCTTTGCATGTGCCCTATCCTCTAACCTCTATGCACATCTAAAGACAAAAAGCAACAAAAATGACTTTGATAATCAAGCTAAGATTCAAATGATAATCGAACAGAGAGGGTTGCAACCATTCAGACCATCCCTCCAGAATGAGGACTGCTCCAACTACAGGAGTAATCACAGCAGAGTGAATGTACTCACCACACTCCCTCTTCACTGTGGCCTACATGCACTAGAAACAGTAAGCTAAAAAGTTACTGTAGCTCTAAACCCATTTGTTATTAATCGGGGAGGAGAAAGATTTCTAGCTCTCCACACTAACCTAAGACTCACAAATGTTCTGGGCATTTGCTAATATATATTCTCTGTCTCTTAGCTCAATCAGAACCAGTACAATGCACTAATGCAGTTCAGACTCTCTTGCACTGGTTGTGATTTTTACTTACACAAAGTATGTCAAGGAAACTCACAGGCATTTAAAACCGTTTTTAAATCCAATCCAAGAATCATAACACTATTTTTGCTACTCCTCTTTAGTCTTTACTTCTATAATTGTTTTCTGCTCCCTAAAAGTCGCTGAACAGTGACATTTCAGATTTTAAAGCTGTCTTCAAACAAAAACCAAGCAGTATATAGAAAATCATAAGGCTACTTTAGAAGAACTGTCCATGTTTCAAATGCATCAAGTCACATTCAATATCAACAATCCAATCTTATCCAAGAACTGTAGGAAGCTTTGCTACAGATGTAGTAGGTCACTGAATCTGCCACCTATCCTCGAAGGAACCTACTTCTTCCCATCCAGCCCCTCCCCTCAGTTTAGGGACAGGGCAGCCAACATAATGCAATTCGTGCAGTAAACCCACAACTGGAACTCTCAAGTCTAACAGGCAAATTAACCAGGGATTCCCCAGCTATAGAGTCTTAATCTACTATTAGCTATTTCAGCCTTACCTGACATGTCTCCAAGCCAGCTGCTGCAGCCACATCCCCCTCTGCGCCAAAAACGTCTTGCCTCAGTTTCCTGAAATTCCCAAGTGGGACAGGGAATACAGCCAGATGGCATCCTCAACCTGGGTATAGTCTAGAGTTCCACTGCCAGCAACCTTCCCCGGGTACCACAGTTTGTGTCTGCACATGCACACATGCAGCAGACCCTTCTCTGACAAGCTCAACATTAAGGGCAACAAAATGCTCCTCTGCTCAAAAACGCTGAAGGCCCTGATCTTAACAGTAAAATAACTGTTAACTTTTAAAATTTGTTATTTTAATAAAGACAGTAATCCTCAAACTAGAGAACCTTCAAAGATTTAAATGATTATAAATTATGAATATACCTGAAAAACAATGTAGTTACAAAAAGATGGACACGTGCAACTTTAAAATAATACTTACAAGTACTTTAAAGCTGCTTAAAGGAATGGTCAGTACCTCACCACACAGACTTTTAGTTCTTACACTGTTAAAACTTCCTTGAGGTTCATTTTTGCATGACTTATTTAATTATATAATTGAACATTAATTCTTAAAAGTTCGTCAAGGCTATTTATTGAATCATTATATAAAATTCACTGTATTCAAGAAATATGTACCAATTATTTCCCAATACAAAATGAGGTTTTAATAAGTAAGCATTATTAAGAATTGCAAATACTTAAATTTTAATCATGAATTATTTCTATTAATAGAAATATAAAAACAATTCAGAGAAATAAAATCAGACTAAAATGTCATAATTAAATTGTGACAGAATTTACTTAAGAATCTCATAGAATTCATTTTAGGGTAGACTTGGAAAATAATAAGGAATTATGTCTAGAGTTCTATCCTACTCATCATAATCATGGTTAAGAACTCATAAATCTTTTATGACTTGCAATATTACATCATTCATAAACACAAGGCAATTACAGTGTTAGCCTCTGAGCTTTTGTGTTCTGACTGACTCATGCAGCTTAAGATAGGTGATTTTAAGTATGAGTTTGGATATTCTGTAACATCAGATGCCTGCTGCCATTTTCAGCTGCACATTTCTTTAGCTAGATATTGGTATAATAATTTAGTCAGTCAGATATAGCTGTTGATTTCATTTTACAACACTGCTCTCATCTGTACAATTTATAGGAGGCATTTTTTAACCTATTCATTTTGTTAATTTAATTATTTTTCTTGGTTTGCACTCTTACCTTTCTGATTTATAACAAATCAGTTTTATCGATATATGCATACAAGAACTAATTTAAAAAGTGTAATTAAAACTATGTGGAAAACATTAAGAGCAACTGACAAAGAGTGAGCTAATAGCAGTGGATGAGGGACAGTCAAGCACAATACAGTTCAACATAACTGATCATTTCTATTTTCTTCCAGCCCACTGACATGTGAGCTGAGCTACAGTTCTTATTGCTCCAAGCAACTTAAACAAAGATTTCACTTGTCAGAAATACCCCTGTAAACAAGTACTATGAAAACTTATTTCCGTCCACTCGGATTCCAGTATTAGATTGCAAAAGAAGCCAAATGTGCAACAATTAAGAGGAATCAAATCTCTACCCTTTCTCAACTCTGACAGAAAACATCACAGACCTAATGAACCACAGAACTATATTTTTAGCACAGGACTTTCAAGAACTTTCAAACTATTTAAAATCATAAGGACGTTTGTAAAGCCCACATTTTAAAAAAGTTTCAACACTAACAAATAAGAATGATGAATCAATTCATGTCCCCATCTCTTCTCCTTTGCATCTCTCCCACACTTTCCCTAAGACAAGAGTAACAACATCAGATTAGTAGTTCAGCTCATCATTTGGCACCACCACTTCCAGGACTATGCGAAAATAACTGGTCACTTCCTCAGAAAACTGGCTATTTATTTCCTTCAGCTTATAGGAGGAGCAGAGAAAATGTATAGCTGAGTGACTGAGCATCTACCTAGGACATGAGGCCTTGGGTTTAACCCCAGTAATGTAAAAACAAGCAAACAAAAAACCTAAAATTAGCAATAAATAAGAACCACTAATAGTGCTTAGCATAGTAATTATTCTCCTTATATCAAGCATATAAAATTTACAATAAGATATACTGTCTGGTCAATAATTTACAATAAGATACAATGACTGGTCAATCCGAAAGCATGAAGGGAGGGATATTTGAAAATGCTGAAGACACTCTATGGCCTTTTCTTATTTATATGTTAATAATCATCTTTTCAAACTCAAGAATTCTCTCATTAACAGAACAAGAAATGTCCAGTTCCTAAGTCACAATTGCACATGTCATACCACATGAGAATAAAGAACACTACCCAGAAAGGTATGATTTTCTATTAATCTCTCTCTAAAACATGCCCTGGCTTAATTTAATAGCTAATTTAAAGTATGTCAATATAATAGCTAATCAAAGTGTGTCAATCCTTACCTTATTAAGTCTATTATAAAACCAAAACACTATTGGGAAAATATGTGATTTTTAAAAAGTCAACAAAAAATAGTTTTCATGATTAAATTATTTTTGAGGTACAGAAGCACTAAACTATCATTTCACAACTTGGCACGTTCGAAATTTCATTCCTAAAAATCAGTTCAGGAAAATCTTTGCAAAGACAAAGTCATTAGAAAAATCTCTAGACCATGCTGTGTAAAAGTATTCTTATACACTGTGCTTGAGAAGTAACTTCTGAGAAAGGTATAAACTAATGATCTTAATTTCCGAAAGGCTATGAACCTGTTAATAAAATCAGCATACAAAGGAAAACACCTATTTACAAATAAAATAAAAATATAATTGTAGGGGTTCTAAAAGGCATGAAGCCCAAGCTAATTTCTAATTTCCATCCTTAAATTCGTAAGCCACATTAGGACACTTAGAACTCTGGCTCATGGTCACAGGTTCAATGTAAGAATACAACTAAGACTACAGACTCTGGGTTATAACCTAAAGGAGACTTCCCCAAGCACTGAAATTTATGGGAAGAAATAATGGAAGGCAATGAAGGGTTATAAAAATGGTGTTCAGGAAAAAACGGACAATTCAGTTTTTATTTTCTCCTCTCAAGAGTTAAGTCACCAATACATGGTAGAAGGAGGAAAGTGTTAATGAATACACCGTTCATCGTCCCAGTACTTAGACAACTGTCATCTGAACAAACATTCCTGGCGCAATAGCTGTTAAAGATCAAGACTTTAATAGGATATAGACCTACTTCCAATAGTGCCAAAGGATGGTTATTTTGTCATTAATAGGAAGAAGAGTGATCATTCTAATGTTAGTTATGCAGGAGAATAAGCAATTTCTCAGTTAAATTAATTAAGCTAAATTAATTAACCCTAGAGGTACAGGTCAAACCTTTGGACATTGCAACAAGATATCATCTACAAAGTTCATGCTTGAGAACCGCTAATCAGGTTACAAAGGAAAAAGAATCATAATGCTTTAACTAAATGTGAGATTTTGTGTGGGGCTATGCCTTGGACACGCCTAGACCATGCTACTCAAATATGGGACCTCTAAAACAGCTCCTACAAGTTAGCAGTTACTAGAGTTTCAAAACCACAAAGTGGTTATGGATGTTTCTAAACTAAACGCTTGAAAATTTAAATTCCCTGTAATAGTTAAAAAGGCCTTTTGTGGAGAGGGGGAGAGTATTGCATCTGTAGCCATGTGTGAAGCCTGCATTCCTTAAAATGACAACTCTCGAGTAGTCTTATCAACTATGTGCACATATTATTACTTCTGATACATAGAAGGCATTGGCTAAGCAAACCCATGTTTTGTGATTGGCATATGTAGCTCATTACTGTTGATTCTTATATACACATAGAAACAATTTATAAAGCTATGCAGAAGCAGACATGTTAGATATGTAGACTATGCTTTTGTATAAAAAAAAAGTGAATCCACCTCATGGGAAAAAACTCCTAATAGTACATTGCTTATATGCATTTTTATACTACCAGACATTCAGTTCTGACATTGTTTTTCAGAGCTGAAAATGTTTACTTACTTACTAACTAACAAACAGAAAAGACCCACATGAGAAGCCATGGGAAGAAACCAAATGGAAGGACAGAAGTGGCGAGGGAGTGGGCAAGAGTGGGGAAAGCAAGAGAGGAGGGGGGCAGAGCTAAATCTCCCTGGTAACACAAGTATGTTATTCCAGCTCTAAGTGACTCCAGGCTGAGAGGCTAAGACAGATGCTCTTTGTCGCAGAGTGAATCATTCAAGTATACAATTTCACTTCTAATAAATAAAACAACACAAACAAACAAAAAGCCACAATGCTTACAGATGTGATACCTGAAACTCACTGGAGAGTTACTCAACTTACCTGGTGCTAATCCAGCAGAAGCAGGACTTCCCATGGATGGGTGAGAGAGAACTTGAGAGAAGGCAGACATATTTGACTGGGACACGTTACTCAGCCTGGAGGTTGATCCTCCTTTAGGTATAAACTCGCTTGCAGTAGGATTTGGTGTCTATTTGAAAACCAAATATAGGAAGTTAACACACTTTAGGCCTCCAAAGGACATTTGACTCTACTAGGTCTTACTCTTTAGTGTTCCATTCACTAAACTCTTTTACTAAAAGGATTTAAGTCTTTTAGTTTCCATATTTTAGTATAATATAAATAACTTTCTTAGTGGAAATCAGATAATGAAATCCAAGGTAAACTTTTTCATGTGAAGACTTTTAGCCTTATAAAATGTGAAATGTGCATGCATCACTTCTAAACCATCCTTACATGTTTTTGAGAGCTGGAGGTTGAAGGTACCTCAAAAATGAGCAACAACTTTCAAACTTATATCTTTAAACCTCTTTCCAGGATAAAGACCAAAACTGCTTTTCTTTCTAAATTAATCACTTCCTTTATTGTAAGGCTAAACATTTCCCCACTATGATGCTATGCACTGAAATAACAGAAGTCAAGAAACACTTAAGGCAAACATAAGAAGGGATAATTTAAAAAAATGTAAAGCCCACACTGTGCACCATCACAATTACTCGTAGCATTTGCCATGCAAGATTACATGGATTATCTTTTCACAGTGGCACTACCACATAACTCCTACATATTCAAACTGGAAGTCACTGAAGTATTATAATACTATACTATATATTAAGTTCATAAAGCTTGTGTCTGTCCACTTGCAATTCTACACAGAAGGTAGAAAATAAAAAGATGAACTAATTATTAGAAAGCCTAACACAGCTTCCTTATTTGATATGAATGACATTTTAAACTACCAAGTTAAGAGTTCAAAGTACTATATTAGAAAAGAAAAAGCCACAGGCTAAACAAATTACAAGTTTTAAAATAACATTACTGATAATTAGTCAACTACATTTAAAGTGTTAAAGTACAGAAGAAACAGCAAAAACTGGCTTACTGTGAACACCCTGGGAGTACATAGTGAAGTGCTTCCCATGCCACATCTAAGATACAAAACTGAAAGAATAGCTAATGTCCCATTTTCATGTAGAAAGTGGTTTTCAGTCTTCCTAATGTTATAACCCTTTAGTGCAGTTTCTCACATTGTGGTGACCCCCGACCATAAAATTAATATAAATATTAGATATGTATCATATCTAATATGCAGCCCCCCTCAAGAGGGTTGTAACCCACGGGACAAAAACAGCTGACCTAAAGGCATTAAAAAAACATTCCTCCAGCTGGGCAGTGGTGCACACCTTTAATCCCAATAATTGAGAGAGGCAAAAGCAAGCAAACCTCTGGGAGTTCGAGGCCAGTCTAGTCCACAAAGCAAGTTATAGGACAACGAGGACTACACAGAGAAACCCTGTTTGGAAAAAAACAAGCAAACAAACCAAAAACTCAAATGCTCAAGTTTTCAAAAGTAGTGGCATAGTCTTGAAGTGTGTTGGACCAAACTTCTGGGACAGAAAGCAAACTGGTGAGAGTTCCTGCAGCACCTCCAAGTCACAAGGAGGCAAATGACAACTAAAAGACACCAAGCATGGCAGCCTCCATCTGTGCCAATCAACCTTAAATCTATGTTTAAAAAAGAAGATCAAAACAAATGTAATAGTCCAACATACCCTGGAGAAATGGCATCTTGAAAATTATAAGTCTATTGGAAAGACAACAAAATTAGGTAAAGAAAAATCATGTATTTAATATATCCCTAAAAAATAAAAATCACCCTACTTTGCTATAATGAATTATATTGAACAAAATAGACTATCAGATTTCAAAGATGAGCTTCTCCAACTTAAATCCATTTTTACTTTATTTTCTGTATATGTTGGAAGAGGAAGGTATGTGTGTATGAGTGGATGCCTACATGTGGCAGTCTGCATCAACTGTTTGACTTCATCAGCCCCACCTTATTTGTGAAACGTCTTCTCACTGAACCAAACTAAATAGGCTGGCCAGCAAGCCTCAGGAAACCTCCTGTTCTACTTCCCCAGCATCAGGGAATTACTGGGATTACAAGAGCCTATCATTACCCTGGCAATTATGTGGGAGCTGGGGTTCCAAACGCAGGTCCTCATGCTTGCATGAGCAAGCACTTCACCAAACAAGCTATGGCCCAGCCCCATGAAAGCCTATTTTTATGGGTTCCTATGAAGAAGAAAATGAATAGGAGGTTCACTGTGCTTACAACAAACAAATCTTATATAAAGGGCTCCTAAATTCAAAACCAAAAACCGACCCCTTGTTTTAAACAGGAATTAAAGGTGAAAAGGTCCTAAAATCCTCATCTTTCTTCTTGCCCTTGAATGGGTGGCTTGAGAGTTTGTTAAGCTGTGAGCACTTGAACTCCTAACAACCTCTAAAAAAAAATCAAGGATGATCTGGGAGGTGGTGGTACATCTCTTTAATCCCAGCACTCAGGAGGCAAAGGCAGGCAGATTTCTGTGAGTTAGAGGCCAGCCTGGTCTACACCGAGACTTCCAGAACAGTCATGACAACACAGAGAAAGTGTGTCTCAGAAAGAAAAGAAAAAAAAAAAAACTAGAATAGGAGCATAGCCACTACAAACAGAGAAATTTAACTATAGGCAGAACAGAGAAGTACCATGTTCTTTAACCCTAATTCATATTAGTCTCGTGGTAAAGCTCAGTAAGACAGTCAATATAATAAAAAGATGCATTCTGGATAGTGATATGTGGCACCTATGCATAACGGAATTACACAGCTTTAGAAAAGAGAAATCGGGAAAACTGCAAGTAAATGGATAGAACTGCAAAGAATTACACTGAATGAGGCAACCCTGACTCAAAAAAGACCCCAAGCTCTTGCATGTTTGTGGGTCCTAACATGGGATCTTTAGATTTCAGTATTTAACTTGGAAGCCAGGAAACAAAGAAGTGAACGTTGGGAGTATGGGGAAAGCAGAAAGGGAACTGGGAATATGGGTGATATAAAGAAATGAAATTGGGAAGAAGATCTAAGGGGAAAGATGGAAGGATAGAGCAGAGGAGAAGGTGAAGAACAGTATCTAATAGTATATTTGAAAAATCCAAGTGGAAGCCTACTACTTCATAGGCTTCGCACGTGTGTACTCACACACATGTGCCTGCTTGACTTTATAACTAGAGCCATCTCACTTGGAGGACAGTGGTCCTCAAAGAAGCCATATGCTGCCAAATAAGCCCAAACTGTCCCTCAAATTGTTGCTCGGAGTTCAAGAGTTCCCCCAAAGCCTTTGGGGGTCCATCAGAATTTGATAGTTAAGACCCTATTGTTGAAGATACACACACTTTGGTCACGGGAGCAATCAAGTAGTACTGATCTAGAAGATTCCTCCCTGCTAGTGGGCGCTCACAGTACTAGAAGGTACTGTTTAGGTCTCTGGGAAAGAAAAGTCATCAACAGTCTTACCCAGCAGAGGATCCTACATGTTAATATTACCAACTAGCCTGACAAGATATAACCACGAGTACAGCAGTAGATTTAATGTTGTGAAATAATTGTTTTATGATTGGCTCTACGGCCCACTTCACAGGAGGAAATCCATGACTGGTACCGTAAATGTGACCAAGAACTGTGGCCATGAATCTCATAGTCTCCAGAGGTGAACCTATTATTATCTAGCTACACTATTAAACTGTCCTCTAAATGAGTATCTAGCCACAGATGTAGATGAAGTTTCTGTCCCGCCTGGTCCTGCAACCATTCAGTCCCACAGAAACTTCAGTCTACACATAGATTATTAAACCTCTCGGCCCTCATCAGAGAAGCATTTTTGTGCAGCGGATGGTGGTTAACACAAAAACCATCAGTGTGGACTGGAAAATGCTTGGCCAAAAATGAGACATCTGGTCCAAACTACTGCCTCCTCATTTAAGGGTCCAGGGCCAGAGGTGGAGAATACTGCAGTTAAAGTGTCTTCTGAACATGACAGGACCAACTCGAAATTACTCAGGACCTCATAACAGCTGTGGAGGCCTATACACGAACTGTACAAAAAAAATCAAGTATGTCAACATCCCAACACGGAGGGGAAAGGGCTCACAAGCTCCCACCTCTAGCTGAGGACCAATGTAAAGCTGACAGCTGCTAGAAGAGGAGATTGTTTTCTTTAGGAGTGTGCTCCCTGTGCTTCAGGGAATTGCCTGACACCCATCTGCATATTGGCAGCAAAAACAAAAATAAAAAAAAAAACCAAAAAACTAGACTCAGTGGATTATTTAAAAACAGAAAGAAAGAGGACACTGGAAGGTAGTTCATTAGGGAGGGGCTCGGGGAGTTGGTGTGGGGGAGTAAAGGACTGTATCCCAAAATGAAATCTTCATGGAATAAAATTAAAAAAAATTATTCTTAAAGATTTACTACTTAGACCTGGAGAGATGATTCAGTGGTCAAGGATATTTAGGGCTCTTGCAGAGGACCTGGGCTCAGGTCTAAGCACCTACAATGCTGTTGTGGAATATTTGACGTCACGGTGACACTGAGACTGTTTTTAATAATAAAATTAACCTTGAGTCAGGAGTGGAGTCAACAGCTAGCTGACTAGAATTAGCCACAGAGATTTTGGAGGACACAGGATACAATAGAGAGGCAAAGGAAAAGAGAAGGTAGGGGCTTAGATTCACAGACTTTTTGATCTAGGAAGCATCATTTTCTTGATTTAAGGGTCATGGCTCGATAACAAACTTACAAACAAAAAGAAAAAGAGAAAGAAAGAGATCCTTTTGCTAAATGAGATAAAGCTCAGAGCTTCCAGGAATTACATTGTGAACACTTTGGGTACCACCCAAGAAGGAATTCAGCATGCTACAAAGATAGTTGTTACTTACCCCTTTTTCCAATCGGCAAACCACATGTTCATTCTTCTTGCCTTAGCACACTAGCACATGTACTAATATGATGAACTGGTGAGAGCAAACAACCTTGTCTACTAATCTTTATTTTCATTTTATTTATTTATTATGACTAGTTTTTCATAAACATACTTCATTAATTTAAGGATATTCTTTTATATTCCTTGTGTGCAGAGAACTTTTTTATGTTTTTTAAGTCAGAAATAGATTCTGATACTTCACATGCTCTCCATCTACTAAAATAATGGTACTGGTTTTAACTAATTACCACCAATTGATTTTTAAATAATTAAACATAATGCATATTACTGAGACAGTTCCACTATGAGGTATGGTATCATTTCTATATATTTTGACTTGTTAGAACTTTTAATTTGTTAAAATGCCACAATTATGTACAGGCAAAATGTGCGTCTTACTGTATGTCTTCTCTTGGTGGAGTGCTGGTCTTGATATATACCATAGTAATATAGACCTACCTCATACTGAAGACTAGGCAGCATTCATTCCCTTTCAATTTTATTCTTTTCTTTTTGTCAAAGTCTATTTGAACATGCAGTTTCTTCTTTTATGTATTAGGTAGAATACACAGGTAAAAAACATCTGAACTTTCTGATAGGAAAGTACTTACAAAGTCCATTTCCAGTTGGGTATGGTGGCAAACTATGTTTGCAGCCAACCGGGTCTACAGACAAACAAACCAAACCAAATTCTGTTTCTTTAATATACTGAAGACTAAACTAGTTAATTATAACTTAGGCAGTTTCCATCCTTCATCTCTTTCCCATTTTACTCGTCAAATTCCTAAGTGTTGTGTGTGTGTGTAAACGTGTGAATATGTAAGAAAGCAATACATATGTCTATTTGTCTAAAAAATACTAATTTCTATTTTTAGCTGTGTGTGAGTGTGTGGGGAATCTGACATGGGGGGGGGCTGCCAGCACAGGCCAAAGACATCAAATCCCTAGGAGCCAGAATTACAGGTGGATGTAAGCTGCCCTACAAGTAGGCACTGGGAATTCTACTTTAGTACTCTACAAGGGTAGTAAGTACTCTTAACCAAAGAGACATCTCTCCACCCACCCCATTTTCTTTTTCCTATTCATTTCTGTTCTGAGTTGGCTTTACCTGTAATTTACCACTGTGTTCCTAGTTTTCAAGACTGATGCTACAATAGCTTACTATGAACTCCATCTTTCCTAATACAGACATTCACTTTGGTAAACTCCAGTTAACTTCCCTATTATTATCAGCACTTAGATACGGCAGGCATCCCATATCTTTTGTATTTAGCTATTTGGTTCAAAACACTTTCCAGTTTCTCTTTATTTCTTCTTTGATTTCTAAGTAATTAAAAGTATGTCACTGATTTTCCAAATATATCGGGATTCTAAAATGTTGTCACTGGTAAATCATATTTTAACTGATTTTAGTTCTTTTACCTTTATTGAGATTTGTATAAGTCTTTGAAAAGAACAAGTACTTTATCATTGCTAGATAGAATGTTCTGTAAATACCAATGTCAAGTTAAAATTATGTCAGGTTAATTATTAGAATTGTTCAAGTCTCTCACCACCTGCTCTGCCTTCTTATAATACAAGAAAACAGTCTTAACATTTATATTATTGTCTATATTTCTCCTTGCAATTCTATGAGGCTTTTGTCATCTGTTATTAGCTAAATTAATAAAGAATTGCATGTCTGGCTTCTTAATGGCTAGAAGGTACATGGCACCTCATATTATCAAATGACCTTTATTCCTAATAATTTATGCTATAAAGTCCAGCTTGTCCCACATAATGTAGAAATGAACTAGCTTTCTTTTGAGCACCATAGTTGACCTTCTAACATATCTAATGCAGGGTTTTTTGGGGGGGGGTGTTAAGACCAGGATTTTCTGTGTACCCTAGTTGTTGGTTGTCTTGAAACTCTCTGTACACCAGGGTGGAATCAAAAGATTCACCTGCTGCTGTTTCCCAAGTGCTGGGATTAAAGGTTTGTATAAACACTACCCAGCCTAAGGGGATTTCTTTTTGTTCATTTGCATATATGTGCTGAGTAGGTGGGGGGGGG
>LOEQ01000981.1:632164-653547 GCA_001685075.1 Bramus lutescens | reverse complement strand
CGGGGTATAAGCTAGCCGTGCGGGAGCCTGGCGGGACGAAAAGCAGGCCAGGCCTTCTCCACTTTTACTACAGAGGGGGAGGATGCTGCTTTTTGAGACAGGGTCTGTGTAGCCTTGACTCTGAATCACTGCATAGCTGAGGGCAACCTTGAACTCCTGCTGCACAGCCACACTTATAAAAAAAAATTCACTACTCATTCAATGAATTCAGTTATTAGCCTTTCTATCCTTAGAAATAAATTAAGGTCTGTTCTTTTTTCAAGAACATTTAGAATCTAGAAGGAACGACATAAAACAGTCACCTGTGTAGATAAAAACTAGCAACAGACAAATATTTATAGCACTGAGTCTTTGGTGACTACAAAGCACTACACTAACGACAGACCAGAAAAATGACACCACTAATGTCATCACTAATGACAGACCAGAGAAAATAAGATGTTATCCCCAAAGTGTTTCCCTTACCTCAAACCACTCTGAATATCAAATTTATAAGCAAAGACTTCCATTATTCATACTGTGAAACAATAATTGAAACAGCATATGCTCAAAAAAGCAAAAAATAATGAATACATAGGAAAACACACACACACACCTTCAACTGATGTTCACTGACAGTCCAAATCCACCGTCCTCTATAGTTAACAATCCAGCACCCACTACTGAATGTAAAGTTCATTGACCAGAAAGAAGCATGCCTTTCTTCGACAACCTTCTCTAACTCCAGGTGATCTCTTGGTTAACTTAATGTTTTGACTACTTCAGTGTATCTTTACTCATAGAAAATAAATAAATAATTACAATTCCATTAATGACCAGCAATTTAATTCACTGGAGTACAAACAGGCAGCTATAACTCATTAAACACACTTGATTTCTTTTTCTCTTTTCCATTTTTTGGGAGGACAGTTTTGCTACACAACCTTTGGCTAGCTTAGAGCTCTCTCCATGTAGACCACACTGGCTTTTAACTTGAGGCAATTCTCCTGCCTCTGCCTTTGGGATACTGGGATTATAAACAGGCATGGGGGAACTGGAGGTCATGGGTTTCAATACGTCCATTTCTATGTTGTACTGGGATCAAAATCAGGTGCTCAGGCTTGATATAGCAAGCAATTTATACATTGAGGCATCTCCCCAGACCCTTGTTTTGTTTTTGTGAGGTACAGTCTGAGGGAACACAAGCTATCCTAGAATTCCTGATCCTCCGTATGAAGCACCATTATCTGGTTTATGCAGTCCTGGGGATCAGATCAAACCCAAGCATCATGCATGGGAGGCAAGGACTCTACCAACCAAGCTACTTTCCCAGCTCAACTTTTAATTTAACTTCTATGTTGTACTTGCATAGTTGAATGTTTAAAAGAAGCACAGTATTTCCAAAACTGTTCCTACTATGATTTGAAATACGTAATGAAAAATAATGCTATGTACTCAGAAACTGACTAAGTCTTTAAAGTTTGCGGATGAAAGGCTGCAGAATCGTAAGCTATCAAAGACCGTAATAACTACCAAACAAGCACATGTCACTATGCCAAACACTTGACATTCATTAATGTGTTTAATATACACATTCATATGAAGCTAATGCCCATCATTACATCAACTTTATGGATTCAAAATAAATCTTAAAAGAGGCTAATTTTCCTACATTCTCACCACTAACAAGGTTGGGTTCCAAAGCCTATTCTCTTAATTACAGTACCCTGTCTCCAGAGAGACCTATTCCATACCTTCAAGTATCACAGTCTTAATGTCATTTAGTTAAACCTGAACCAATCTCTCTTAATCTTACCAGCATGAAGGAATCTGTAAGAAACAATGAGTAGATAGTCAAAGAAATAAAGTCTAAAAGATTAACTCTCTTTTCAAAAATACAAGAAAAAATTAAGAAATGCAATTATCAAATTGGTGAACATAACATGGGTTGGCTACAATCATCTTTACTAATTCATTCCTTCACACCCAGTTTCTTGAAAAACAGGGATGAATCATCAACAAGATTCATTCTTGGTAACAGTTATAGTTCATAAATTCAATGATCATAGACGAGTATAGGAAAGTCAGACAGATATGTCATAATGATCTACTAGCTCTAAGATCCAAGGTAAAAGCACTCTGTATTTACTAAACTACTGTTTTTCTGTTTAAAAAAAATTAACTAACTCAAAAATTGTAAGACTGGGTGACAAGTATAGCCAAGAGTACGTAGAAAGACACAAACCTCAATCTACTTTTTTGGTATGATGTTAAATTCCACACTACCACACACACACTTAAATCTCCAAAACAAAATGTTATACTAGTTTTTTTTAAATCAAGCAATCACGGATTTAAAGAAATCTTCCTTAGAACCAGGCCTAGTGGTGTACACCTTCAGTCCCAACAGTTGGAAGGCAGAGGTAGGTGGATCAAGGCTGGCCTGGTCTACATAGTGAGTTCCAGGACAGTTTGAGCTATGTAGAACCAGAGAGAGACAGAGAGAGAGGAAAAGAAAGAGGAGGAAGGAGGGAGGGAGGGAGGGGAAAATCCTTAGTTAAATTTAAACAAAAGTGTTTACTGCAGAACCAACTGAAAAAAGTATTCATGAGAAAACAGGAAACACTTTATCATCAGGAAGCTGGTGATGGAGACAGTAGACAGCTGTTCTCAAGAGACTAGAGCCAGGATGACCCATACTGGGCTCAAACAAGTAAATAATCAGGGACAACGGTGCCAGTGAATTGCTCTCTCAAGAAAATAACCCAGAAGATTCTTCGACCATCCACACTACATCACAAACAAAACCACAGCAGGTGACTATGCCCCTGGGTCCCACTGCTCTCATCCTGACCAAGAACAGAACCAAAGTTTCAGAAATATTGGTGTGTCAGGAATTTGACTTATTAAAGTCTGAAAAAATAGACAAAAATGGATGTTATCCCATTTAGGACTGAAACACACTAAAGTGAGTCAAAGATGTGTAAATAGAGGGCACCTAATAATGTTTTTATTCTGATAGAGGGAGAATGAATATAAGAGACCACCTAGTAAATAAATGATGAGCAGACCATCACCCTGAGAGAGATAAAAAGGAATCAAGAATATCAATCAGAATGCTCATCTGCCTGATTTCTACCAACCTCATGTGGTAGTCCTGTACAAAAGATCACAGAGCGGCAAGAACTACATCAGAGCCTCAAACACTGCATTCACACCTGTGCTCCTATATCTAATTTTAATAAAAGATATTGTTTTCAAAGGATTTGGGAACCCAAGGTTTATTGATTGTCTGGATCACACCTAGTGACTTCATGCCAGTAACCAACTTCAACTGCACCTGCTAAGGTTTCCTTGTGTACTAATCTGTAGCATAGTAATTCTCATTTTTAATAAAATTCCAAAGTCATAGGTAGCATTTTACAGGGATTTAACTTTTCCATAGATTGTAAAATAAGAATTTAATTCTTCCAACATCTATCTTTCCCAAGACTGCACAAATTTCTTATTATAACCTTTCAATATATATACATTCTTAATGAGAAAATAAAAGTGAAAAAACACCAATGCTTCTCAAGCATAAATAAAAGAACCATTTAAAACCCCTTCTATCATGGCTGTGATTTGCATGAAATTAAACTGAATTGCAAGAAAATTAACTGTATTTAATGCCACAGTATTATCTGTTGTTACAGGTGTTTTTAAACTCTGCTACAGCTGGCTATGGTCCCTGTGGTTCTATTGTAACGACCAAAGGTATATGCTCAGATACATAATGTTCAGAAATCTTCTCACATCTCTAATGACAATTAGATGATGGCTATGAACCGTTTTATACTATTTTCATACCACATTTTAACACTTCAATAAGCCCATAAACATAGTAAGATGGTCTGTTTATATGTGAACGACAAGAGTTTTCTGAGGCTCCTTCCTAATTTTGGGTACCTTCCTACCTAGATAGTTTAAGCTTCTCCACAGTCTTTGCCATCAATCTTTTCCTTATATATTCTCGTGGATCTAGCAAATCACTGCTACTTTGCAATCATCAAATACTTAAGCAAGTATTCATTAATATGTTCATATATAGTAAAAACAAATGACTGTTTGGATGGGTCCACCTGCGATTTGGGGGAAGTTACTTACCTTACAGGCTATGACATGGTAGTGAATGTCCTACTACCTGTTCTCTGACATTATTTTGAAGTATCAATAAGCAATCATGCTACCCTGCTTAAATAAGCATTGAGTTTAATTAAACAAATATAATTTGTATTTATTTCCATGGAATCACATCACGAAACTAACATAAATTACAACAACAAAAAAAGGTACCCCTTGACTGCCCACACACTATGCATTACTCCCACTGCCAAAGAATTCCTAAAACAAAGATTTTTTTTTTTTAAACCTTTCTGAGGGGGCTGGAAAGATGGCTCAGTGGTTAAGAGCACTGCCTGCTCTTCCAGAGGTCCMGAYTTCAATTCCCAGCAACCACATGGTGGCTCACAACCATCTGTAATGAGGTCTGGAGCCCTCTTCTGGCCTTCAGGCATACATGCAGAAAGAATATTGTATACATAATAAATAAATAAATATTTAAACCTTTCTGAGCAACCATTAACATTTAAAAACACAATACATACCCACATAAAGAGCACACACATGCTACCTCAATCTGCTGGACGAAGCCCATGTGTCCCTCTACCACACATTATGTTAACTGTCAACAGCAGCAATGGGGACTCTGCAGTCAGATCCTAACACTTTCAATTTATAGACAGGGAAGTTTTTGAGAAATAAAGGACAAGACAACAACTGTTTAGGATATGCCTATCATTTCATGAATGGGAAGACTATGTATAGTCTAGAATGATGGTACAAGGTCACAGGGTTGGAGATCCAGGGACTCCTAGATACACAGTAAAGCATTTCTTCGAATTATTACTCTGCTTCTACTAAACTATATTCTGCTACTGGAGGCCGGACAGGGCAGCTCAAGTCTGTGAATCTAGGTCTCAGGAGACATAAGGAGGATCATTACAAATCCAAGGCCAGTCTGGGCTACAAAGCACTGAAATAACATGCCAATAGTTCCTTTTATTATTTTCTTTATAACAAAAAATTGCTGTTATTTTTCTCTTAAAATCCCCACTGATTTTTTGCTATTTTTCAAAACTACCTCTAAATGGTATACTTAAACACTGTTTAAGAAACAGCCAGTTAGTTAATGTTCACAGTAATGCTTTTAAATGTTCAATTACCATGTTCTACTTTTTACTCAGGTATCAGAAACACCAGCTTACTGTAGCTAGCCTTTTTTTTTTTAAACTACAAGAAAGTCATTAGAAGGACCAGTAAGCTAAAATGGAAGTCTTTTCTTTTTCTCTCACAAGTTCTAGATAACTTGTTCCCAGGTTGTGGCCACTTTTCCACTTCCCTGCCATAATGAGTTTTCAGTGCTACCTTTCATTATGGCCAACAAGTCTGCTTGTGTCCACCTCTACCACCTCTCGCCAACCCATGAGAAAAGTGTATAAAGCAAATTCATTTCACTTGGTGAAAACAATTAAGAGACCTATAAAAATCAAACCCAAACATTTTATCTATCAGGCCTAGCTGTTGAAAGCATTTCTAATCACCTTGCTCGAATTCAATTGTTAAGAAGGAAACAATATTAAGTGTACAAAGCGCTTGTATGATAATATGCCACGTCCTGAAAATGTTTTGCTTTGGAAACACCTGCTCTCTTTAAGTTTTGTAAGTAACTTAGTGAGGTATGACTGCTGGACAGTGTTATACATATTTCACATATGCGATTATTTAAACCTGGAAACAAGCGTAGTCATGAAGTACCCACCACAGCCATCATGAACCTCACACTACACTCCCCTCTCTCTGTTCATCAGATACCTCCTCTTCATTTTTTCTAAAGTTGGTATAACTGGGGCCTTTCTCCCATTACTTAGAAAACAAGAATGCTTCAACTTCACATAACATCCACCCAGAATGCACAGTTCTTATAACCTTGGCTACTGCTGATCTTAACCAAATGACCAGATTCTCTTAGTGACTTCACATCTGCATGGTTCTCACTAAGACCCAAAGGCGCCAAACTATTCATTTCAGTCTGTCATACAATCAGTCCTTACACAACTCTATAATGGTCTATAGCCTCAATTCTAAATTGTTTCAAATTAAATCAGATTTTTAACATGAACATATTCTAAGGGTTAAACATGGCGGCACATACTTATAATTGGGAAATTGAGGCAGGAGTGTTATGAATTCAAAGCCAGCTTAAATGACCTAGGAAAACTGTTGTCACTGCCCCCCCCGGGGGAGGGAATAACAAGAAGCCCACATAATTTTAATTACAAGTTAGTTTTAAATAGTTGGGTCACTTATGAAAAGTTATAAATCTTAGGATAGAACAAGTTAGAGATCTTCAAGTCAAAAAAATAAAGCTAAAATATGGTAAAAATGCCTACACTGGGTCATATTAACAGCAACAGAATATATTTAGAAAAAGAACAAAAAGCAAGGATTTCATCCTCTTGCATCCTATTGCATAAAAATTTTCATCCCATGCATACAAATCAAATAAAATTCCACATACAAGAAACAAGGTATCAGGCATGGTGTAGCTAGCTTGCCTACAATGCCAGCACTGGGGAGGCAGGAGAACCATCTCAAATACAAGGCCAGCCTGGGTTATTTAAGATCTAGCTCAAAAATCCAAAAGTAATGAGAGAAAGCAAAGCAATGAGGAAAAACTTAAGTAAAGGCAAGAAAAGCACTCAGAATAAAAGGTCTTATTCCCACTTAAACTACATTTAATTTCACTGGAATTTCAATTTTCACCTACCTTCCTTCTCTGGGAGATGTTGAGGGCACCAAAGTCATTAAACAAGGATGAAGCAGGTGAAGTCAGAGGATCTGGAAAGCAAGTCACACAGGTTTCCAACAACTCAGGGAACGAGCAAGGCTGAGACATGTCAACCTGGCAGTGCCACAACAGCAGCAAGTTCAGTGCTCACACACCTGCACACTCAATGTACCAGATACAAATTGGTAACTACTTCATTCAGCCTATACTGCTGTCTACCCAGTCAAGTAGGTATCTCTATGTAAAAATGCATGGGCTTGATTAAAACAAGAAGAAAATTAAGAAAACAAGAAGATTAAAATACAAAAGATAACTTGTTAAGGAAGGAAGTCTAGTTGTAGTAAACACTTGTGCTAAGAACAAGTACAGGGGATAAAGAGTCAGAGCCAGAGAGATCCAGGTTCAGATTAGATTAAACATTAAGGCCTTCAAACCTTCCACTTTACAGACTAATCCACAGTTCTAAGTTCATCAGGAGACCTCTGACATCCTTGTTAAAGTATTTATTTGAATTATGGAAACACTAAATGTTTAAAACATAAACAGAATCCAAAGGTTTTACATATCCAAAGTGTCATTACTCTTTAAACATTACAACTCTGAATTGTTTCCCACTTTACACAACAGAAGACACACATAGTCATGGAACTTTAGTACTTCATCTTCACTTCCGGACATCAATAAATCTTGTGTTTTTAAATCTTATTATGTGTGAGATCGTAAAAGCCTATATTAAATGCCCTCCCTTAAAAGAGCTCTAATATTCCTTAAAACACAATATACAAATTTTTGCTTAATTTCTCTGCCTTCTACTAGCTGGAACTTTGTAGCAGGTCACTGGAGTTAAAATGATTCAATAAAAAATAACTAACAACGCAAAAGAAAATGCTAATAAATAGAAAGACAAGATGTTTTTATATAATACATAAAGTTAAGGCATTCAAAAGGGCATGATTTATTATGTATTACTTGTCACCTTGTAGAGCATTTAAACAATACAAGAATACTAAAATATAATAGTTCAAAGTAGTTTCTAACATTAAATCTAACATTCAAATGTTACTTTTCCTTTAACACAAGACTGAAATTCCTAAATAGTAATGGGAACTTTATATAATAAAATATTACATAAAATAGTCAAATTGCAAAATTTACTCATTATTAGTGATTAACATTTTATATTTGATCTGGTGTATTAGCATGAATGTTTATGCACTTTACCTTGCAACACTTCCTAAAATAAAATATAGGAAATATCTGAAACTATTAAATAACAAGTTTTTTAAATGCTCATGAATTTTAAAATAATCCCATTCCTAAGATCTATCCAAAACAAATGATTCACAAACACAAGACAAAAAAATGTTTTAATTATTCACACATATAGTCCACTAAAGCTCCACTTCTTATAAAAGAAGTTTGTAAACTATAAAAATAAGCAACAATTCACATCAATAAAGAAGTATCGTGGGGCTGGAGAGATGGCTCAGAGGTTAACAGCATCGCCTGTTCTTCCAAAGGTCCTGAGTTCAATTCCCAGCAACCACATGGTGGCTCACAATCATCTGTAATAGGGTCTGGTGCCCTCTTCTGGTGTGCAGGCATACACACAGACAGAATATTGTATACGTAATAAATAATTAAAAAAAGAAGTATCATGAATAGAATGTTTAATGTAATCTTATTCTATTTATTAATAAAAAGGTATGTGACTCAAAATCTTCTTTATTAATTTTATTTTCTAATTAGTACCTGTTCATAGTTTCTAAAAATTTCTACAATGTCATATTGCTTTTAGAATTACACACACAGGCACACGTGCACACACAGGCACACGCACACACACAGGCAGGCAGACAGGTAGGCACACACACACATATGCACACACAGGATCAGATCTTACCATGGCCTGCATATGGCTTGGCACTGTCATTTAGAAGGCTTGGGGAGCTGCTACTACCAGTCATTCTCTGGAAAATAAAATAAGCACATGTGGCCATTGAGAAATACAAAATTAAAAGCATTCAACAGTAAAACTGACTGGTACAGCCTGCATCTTCCCCTTCCTTCTTAATGATGCAGAAACTGAGGAAGAAGTTAAATATCTTTCACATCACCAACAAACTAACCTTCGCTCCCACACACGCTACTACTATTGCTTAAATCACAACTCCTTGCATACAGACTCCTGGGAAGCACATCAATGCTTTCTTAATAGTCAGGTGTTTTAAAGACAGGCCTGTTTTGAACTATAATTCTTTAACTTACTAGCATAGGCAGGACAACTGAATTTCCTGATCAATAAGATAGAAACTCCAATAGCCATCCAAGAAGGTGGAAGCTGTATGAAATCAGTGCATGCTCTAACGCCTCTCAGTTTGTATTATTCTTCAAACACCTTCAGCAGCTAGCACCATTAAGCTATTTCCTGTTTACCAAACATATCCTCTGCTTTTCTTCCACCCAACTGCCTCTATGTCTATCCTAGAAGGACTTTGAAACCAGCAAGTCCTAGATATGAAACTAATTCAGTCTCTGAAAAAGTAATCTAAGCTAGACTTTCTCAGCTCTAGCTTAAATCCTGTAATCCCAAACTTGGCTTTTTATTCAGTTTCTACATTATTAAAAAGGGAATCAGGACAAGTTCTTAAGACAATTTCAATATAAAATTATATATATGTATATATACATATATATGAATGAGACAGGCATGTAATACACATGGTGTAACCCTAGGACTTATAGGGCATTGTGAGGTAATCAGGAGTGCAAGGCCATCCATCCTTGGCCACGTAGCAAATTTTTGGCCAGTCAGACCCACATGAGAGCCTGTCTCAAAAGAACTATACATTAATTGTTCACTTAAAAAAAAAAAGGAATTCAGGAATGGGTACAAAGTTGTTGCTCAGCCAAGAATAAAGACTTAAAATTCAACCTCCACCACACACGTAAAAAGCTTAATGTAGCCCCAGCATTGTGGGATCAAGACAGGTGGATTCTGGATGCTCTGGCTGGCCAACCTAACCAAAACAACGAGCTTCTAGTTCAGTGAGAGATCTTGTCTCAATGCAGTAAGGCAAACAACTGACATCCAGCTGTGCTCTCACATAATCATGCATGGGTACACTTACCTGTGCCACACACATACAATAAACATACATAAGGAAGGGAGAACTGACTCATGTTCATGACTGTACATAATTACTTAAATGCTTAAATTCAAATAACCCATAACGAAGATAGCAACACTGAAATTTATTGAGTTAAAATCATTAAAAAAGTACTGCTTCTTAAGTCAGTCCAGCACTAAGTGGAAACCAAACACAATCAGTGTTTTAGCATCATATTACAATCGTGAGGATCAGCAAGGGCAGCACAGAAGCAAGGAACAGCCTGGCACCACTTTCACTATTATGGCAGTTTCCCAAAGAACATTAGTAATCTTTTCAAGATCATTCTAAACTCTACAAAATTCTTCTATATCTATCTACAAAATGTCCTCAGCATTGCACACAGTTATGACAAAGAGAAAAATCAGCTACAAAGAGCACAATGTGTTTAAAAATGTAAAGGCAATGCTAACACATCACTCAAGTACCATTGGCTTCATATTTAACAGCTTAAATGTAAATTCAGAAATGTGCTGTAGAATCTTCTTGATAGAAAGCAAGCTCAGGAAACTGTTAACAGTACTGCCAGCCGTCTGAGAAAGTTAACAAGATAACAAGATGTTTGGTGAGTAGAGATGAGTGATTTTGTCAAAACTGATAGCATATGCACATATTTATCTAGTTAAATGTTTTAAATTATACTACGAGCATTACCAACCTTAATACATGCAATCCATGTGGAAGAATATCTACCCTCTGCACACTCCATTGCCATCTCTTTCCAAACCCAACCTTGAAAGCATTCTCTGGTTCCAACCCTACAGGTGACTTCCTGAATTTCACCCATCTCTCATCTCTTAAAGTCTCCCTTCCCACCTAAACAATTTAAGAAAGGAAGTCTCAGTCCACCAGAATACCTGCATCAAGGGATATTTTGTTTCTACTGGGCTTCCAAATCCATTGACTCCAATAAAGCTGGTGCTGAAATAGGAATCTGTGAGACTTGAGTCAGTTAAAGCACCTCCGTCTATTCCAGGAACTAAAAGAGAATGAAAAGGGAAGTATTTATAATTATTTAAAAAGACAAAAACACCGATTTTTCTTTGTTTCTAAATAAGTTTGAAAGTCCCATAATCTGTCACTAGTTTGTGCGTTTGTTTACCAGGCCATAACCCAAGGTAAAATTAAGGTTTATGTCTCTAAAACACTGTTTTAAAATGTTCATGTTGGCTACCCACTCCTTGACTCCAGAAATGTCCTTTGGTGGTTTTTTTTTGTTTGTTTATTTGGGTTTGGGGGTGGGGGATATTTCAAGATAGGATTTCTCTGTGTAGCCCTGGTTGCTCCCTCTGTAGACCAGGCTAGCTTGGAACTCAGAGATCTCCTGCCTCTGGGATTAAAGATGTATGCCACCACTATTGGACCAGAAATGGTATTTTTATACTAATCATCTAACAGACACTACACACAACATGAAAAAAAAATCTCATTTGTATTTCTAGCTTCCTAGTCAAGTTTCCTTCCTTTAATTTATGAAAAGACTGGAGACTACTAACCACAATCTCTGGAGTAATGTAAACAAGTTTTTCCAATCTGTTTCTCCTTCACAACCAATCTGAAACAGTCAGTCTTAGACTATTTTAGAATTCAGAGAGAAACTGTAAAAGCCACAAGAGGCTGTAGTACTGGATTACTGGGAGCTCAGTGCTGACTTAAGGGATAGGTAGAGAAGATAGTCAAACTAGCAATGCCACAAGTACTGGACAGGGTGTTTTAAAACCCTATCCTCAAGATTTGGCATACAAAACTTCCTACATGCGTTATGCTTTACACCAGGAACCAGAGCTGATTCAAGCAGCCACTGAGAAATTTATCAGCTCCCACCTTAAAAAGCAAACTAAAAAAACCCACAAACTCAGTAGTAGAGTACCTGCCTAGCATGTAGGAAGCCCTAAACTCTATCTATCCCCTGCTCTGTATAAACCAAGCATGAGGATGTATGCCTGTAATCTCAGAACTCCACCAGGGAAGGAGAGACCTGAGAACCAGAATTCAAAGTCTTCCTCTGCTACACAGTTAAGTTTGACACCAACCTAGAACACACAACATCCTACCTAGAATCAATGAATTAATGAACGAATGAATGATGAACAAACAAACTAGTAGTGGCATGATGTGGGATTCCCCTCTGTATGCTGTGAATGCCATTGGTTAATAAAGCTGCTTGGGCATATGACAGGGCAGAATAGAGACAGACAGAAAAACTAAACTGAATGCTGGAAGAAAAAAGACTGAGTCAGAGAGAAGCCATGTAGCAGCTGCAGGAGACAGATACCAGACACAGGACAGAACCTTACCAGTATGCCACAACCACATGGCGATACACAAATTACTAGAAATGGGTTAAGATATAAGAGCTAGCCAATAAGAAGCATGACTTAATAGGCAAAGCAGTGCAATAATAGTTTCTTTGTAATTATTTTGAGTCTGGGCAGCTAGGAAACAAACAAGCAGCCTCTGCCAACAGTATCACTTCAAAGAAAGCAAAAAATATAATACATTGACCAAAAAGTCTGATGTCTTGGGATCATTATACTCTCCTCTCCACTTTTATACAAATTTAAAGTTTCCCTTTTTTAAAGGTGGTAAACAATACTCAAGGCATGGTCTGCCAAGAGTCTTCAGGGACTAATTTGTGCAAAGCTGAAGAACAACTAATTCATAAACACTCTATAAACCACTGGATCACATCCAAGGCAGCATCATATCAGCAGAGAGATGCTAGAAGACTTCCTCTCTCCTCAGAACCAACTCACACAGCAGATGCCACTTCACAAAGACTGTGGCAGTTTGGCAGCCCAAGATCCACCATGAACCATGCACTCAAAGAAACTCAGATCAAGTATCAAAGAACTATACCATGAAACCTGAACAACACATACTGTGAAGTTATGCAGATGGGAGGGGCTTCAGGTCACATCTAAATATCCTTGGAGAGCTGAAAGTCTGCAGAGAACGTTCAGACTTCGAACACCATACAGGATACTGGGAAATGCTGCACAGAGCTAGAGTCAGCATGCTCATTATGAACCCTGAAGAAACTTGAAGAGGTATGACCAGCATCTGAGACTGTGAAGCACTAACTACAGACCAAAACATCCATAATCCAGATATCGCAAGAAAATGAGAGAGAAGGGAACTGCTCATAAAAGAGGAAGTCCAAAAATTACACTAGGCACTTGGACTGTGTGTGTATATGTTTGTTTGTTGTGGGTTTTTTTGTTTTGTTTTGTTTTTTTGAGACAAGGTTTCTCTGTAGCTTTGGTGCCTGTCCCAGAACTAGCTCTTCTAGACCAGGCAGGCAGGCCTCGAACTCCCAGAGATCCACCTGCCTCTGCCTCCCAAGTTCTGGGATTAAGGACGTGAGCCACCACCACCAGGCCACTAGGCAGTTTTCATAACCTATCTCCACCAAGCTCTCACGGACTACATCCTTTTCCTTCATTAACACCAATGTCAACTTATGGCCAGCTCTGTTCTATCCTAATCACCTTACTCATCTTACTCTTTCCTTTTTCCTCTCCCAAGGAACATAGACTGGCCTGGTTGGCAGGAACTCTTTGGTTGAGCCTGCAACAAGATGACACTATTTTACATCATCTGAATGTCTCTTCAGTCTACCTTTAGCCAACACTCATCATCCACTCTATGCTGCCCTTAATTTTTTCCAATATATTTGTGTCCCTCCTTTGCTTTCTAGCAATACTAATACCGACCAATCCAGTACTAATCAACAGACTTACCATTCATTTTAATTTTCTTTTTGTCACATCATGATAGTAACAGAAATTCTAGAGCTCACAGATAAGCACTAATGAACCAGGAATATTAAATACACAGAGTGGACCCTTCTAAGGGAGGAATGTATAAACTGTTTTGCACCCAGAAGGCTGGGAGGGGATGTCGTTGATGACCTTTGCATTATCTGTGTGGTTCAAACCACACTGGGTCCTCCCCAGACACCTACTATGAGCTTGTCAATCTATAGAACCCATTATTATGGAAGATGTCACACATACTTTATAAAGAGTTCCAATGTAGTCATATTTTAAGCTTTACTGGGCACACTAACTGAGTTATTTATCACAAGGAAATTTTTCACCAAACTGTGTCTTGCTTATATGCCTAAAATAAACTATTTGGGGTCAGACACTCAAAGTTTGAACCAACACCAGCTACTTAGTTGCGATGAACCCTTCTACTTTCTTGTCTTTCTACAGATTGTTATTCTGATGGTCATGGTGGTTGCAGAAACCCCCCACAACTAATGAATGACTAAACCATATTATCATTGTTCCCAAATGATTGATGCTTAAGAGGTGATTTGTTTTATATTAATCACCCTGTCTCACAGAGCAACACCCTTGGATGATGACTGTTGTTATAGACAGTATTCTACTCTTAGAGAAAGACAAGGGCAGAGCCCAGTATTCTGAGCACCAGTTTAACACAATATTACTCAATATTACTACAATCTAGTGTGCCATCATCACACCCTCCACCCTACCCTGAATATTATAAACAATCCCAATGAAAGAAAAGTAGCTTTAAAAAAGTAAAACTAGCTGGGCAGTGGTGGCATACACCTTTAATCCCAGCACTCGGGAGGCAGAAGCAGGTGGATCTCTGTGAGTTCGAAGCCATCCTGGTCTACAGACTGAGTTCCAGGACAGGCTCCAAACCTACAGAGAAACCCTGTCTCGAGAAACAAAAACAAAAAATTAAAAATAGCATGAATGTATACATATTTAATACCAACATACGCAGTAAACTCAGGCAGGCCTGTGATTAACACCAACTGGTCTACATACTAAGCTCTAAAACAGCAAATACTACATAGCAAGATCCTGTCTCAAAACACTAATTAAAAACCATCTCCAGATGTGCAAATCCCAAAGCCAAAAAGTGTACATATACACACACACAGAGTAAATTTTAAACTAACTACAAGAGCCAGACAGGTTAGTGCACAAGTCTAGAGACTTGAGTTCAATACTCAGATCCCATGGTAGAGCAAAATGACTTCCCAAAGTCAGGACCTACAAACACATGCACATATGCACACATGTGCATCTTCAGGCTATGTTACGAGTGTACTCCCACACACACACTCACAGTAAGTAACAAGAAGAATTTAAGACCCTGAATTCATTTTTTCCATAATAAAAGGATATACAAAATGAAGATGATTAAATAATTTATGTATCTGTGATAATATGAAATTTTTCTTTCAGTTGTTTCCTGTTCCTGGCAGTGTTTCTAAGACTTCTAACTTAACATGTAGCGAGAGTACCAGGTCTACCTTTTGATCTAATATTGGATCTCTGACCCTGCTTCTTGATATAGTGCTCCAAAAAGAAACTCAAAATGTCATATTCTTAAATCTTGGGTAAAGATATTATCAGCTAAGCCACTCTGCTGGCTTGAAACCGTCAGTCCTACCTAGATTTTCCTCCAGGGAAGGGAAAAGAGCTACTGATTGAATCATGCTCACATTGAGTCTCCATTAAAACTCCTAAATCATGGGATTCCAACAACTACCAAACTAGACTAGAAGAGTGGCATCCACTCCAAAGGGCTAGAAAGCTTGTCTTGCGTACCTTCTCATCTGAATGCCAGTATATATCCTTCATAACAGACCTAAGTTCTGTGAGCTGTACAGGAAATTCTCAAACCCAAGAAGAAAGTCATGGGAACCCCCAAATTGTAACCAAGTCAGGCAAAAGATATAACTTGGGGCTGGAGAAATGTCCCAGAGGTTAAGAATACTAGCTGTACTTCCAGAGGCCCTAGGCTCAATTCCCAGCACCCACGTGACAGCTTACAACTGCCTGAAAGTCTACCTCCAGGGTATCTGACACCTTCACACAGACATACATGCTGGTAAAATACCAAAAACGTAAAAATAAATAAATCATTTATTAAAAAAAAGAACAGATAACCTGGGGACCCATTTACCTGAAATCTATGTTTACAAAAGAGGCAACCTTGTAGAACTGTGGGAGCGCAGCTGCTTTAGAGGGATTGTGAAAGTGTACAGGAAAGAGAACAAAAGCTGGTTACTTTCTCTTTTAGTGCAATAACAATTTAAAATATTAAGTGGGAAGAGACTACAGCACACAGCATGATTATGCAAACTTCATAAACACAGAAAGACTGAATAAATATGCCAAGATACGGACCATCTTGTGTTATATGACCAGAAAGTTTGTTTCTTTTGTGACACTTCTACAGTGCAGCTATTCTCACAACACTAATGATAACAAGAATTGAGAGAGCCATTAGAAAGAAGCTCCTCGGGGCTGGAGAGATGGCTCAGTGGTTAAGAATATTGCCTGCTCTTCCAAAGGTCTTGAGTTCAATTCCCAGCAACCACATGGTGGCTCACAACCATCTGTAATGAGGTCTGGTGCCCTCTTCTGGCCTTCAGGCAGAATATTGTATGCATAAATGAATGAATGAATGAATAAATGAAGCTCCTCTAATCCACCAGCCTCTGGAACAGTACTCTTCACCTTTCCCTAATAGAAAGAATGCAATTCTATACAGTAACAACACAATGCCAGAGCCAAATTATTTTTAAATAGCATTTTTATTCCAAATGCTTTTCACTACAAATGGTTTACACCTTTTTTTCTAAATTTCAAATTTGGCTCAGTGGTTAAGAGCACTATGTTGCTCTTGCAGAGGACCCGGTCAATTCCCAGCACACACATGGTGACTCACAACCATCTGTAACTCCAGCTCTAGGGGATCCCATAGCCCCTTCTGAACTTCTATTTTTCATACATTACTTCATCTCAGATATTTTGTTAGAGCTGCAGAAGGACTAAAACAGAATTGGTACTCAGAAACAAGGTGTCAATAATATCAACAAAGGCTAAAAATGTAGAAGCAGCTTCAGCATAGGGTTAGCCATAAAAGGTGCTTCTGGTAAGGGGTCAATGGAGATCCACAAGCAGAACTTGAATCTTCTCACAGATACTTAAGAGGCAGTGATTAGAATGTTGGGAAAATATGAACAGAAGGCGGCTGGCAAAATGTCTTATCAGCACTCGCAGAGGACTCAATTTTGGTTCTCAGCACCCATGTCAGGAAGCTCACAACCCGCAGTAACTCCAGCTCCAGGAGAACCCAATGCCCTCTTCTGGCCTCCACAATGCCCACACACAGACACATGGCTAAAAATAATAATCTTAAAAAGAAATATGAATAGTAGAGACTATTCTGCTGAGTTCTTAAGATGGAAATGTGAAACAAGGTATAGGAAAGAGGAGACAAGAACATCCTTATAAAGTGACAAAAGATGGACTACACCTGTGGTCCAGCACCCACAGAACTGGAACAGGAAGCTTACTGCAAATTCCAGGCCAACCTGTACTACATAATAAGGCTGTCTCAAAAAATAAATAACATGACAAAAAACTGACTGAACTATGCTTGTGTCCTAATGTTTTCTGAACTCAAGTTGAAGCAAAGAACTGCAGTGTTTGATGAATGTTGAAGATGCTAGATGGTTTATCTTAACTGCTCACAGGAAAACATTTAGAAACAATCTTAAGATAAAATTTATAATCAAAAGAGAAGAATTTAGAAAAGGAAAATTCTGTACCTGACAGATAATGAGAGAATATCAAGCAACCTTCAGTGCGCCTTGAGGATATTCTGGTTATCTCCCAGTCTGCCACCCCTGTCACCTGCAGGCAGTAGTGGCCTTGCTAACAGCTCTCTCAGGGAACCAGAGATAACCAGGACTTCAGCTCTCTTCGCCAAGGGCCAAGTCTAAGCCTCACTGCATTCTTATGCAGTGTTCCTTGGCTATTACTCCATCATGGCTAGAGTGAACCCAACTCAGCTACCACTGGAAAAGGGACAATAGTAAACTGGGCAGCATCTTACAGTGCTAATTACAGAAGTATTGGGTGCAACAGTTTAATAGAGGCATGGGTGATGACCTACATTTCAAAGGGCATTTGTAAAACCTTGGGGACCAGTCAGAAAACTGGACCAGAAGAGTCTTCCAAAAGAGTGGCCTACAGCATTGCATGTTAAAGTGTGATGGCAGAATCACCTTCAAGAAACCAGAACTGTTCAGCCAGTAGCATGGAATATCAGCCTTAGGACACAGAGGCAGCCAATACAATTATGTAATATGGACTGCTCCCAGAAAATTGTGGGAAACAAGTATCTCAGCAGCTAGGGGATTCAAACTCTTTCACTAAGTCCTGAGGATAGAATATGAGGACGAAGATGATTCGCCAACCTCTGTGGCTGTGTTTTGCTGGGTGCTACCCCTAGTCCTTTTCTACAATGGAAATGTCTATCCTTTCCCATTCTACCAGTGGAGCTAGAAGGACTTGTCTGATTTCATGAGGTCAGTTTCAGAGAGAAGTTTGCCTGAAGATGAGTAACACCCTCAGTTCATCTGCATCAGATATGTTAAGATTCTTTGTGTGGTTTGTTTGTTTGTTTGTTGAGTCAGGATCTCTCTGTGAAGCCCCAGCTGTCCTGGAAGTAGCTTTGTTGACACCAGGCTGACCCTGAACTCAAGATCATCCACTTTGGCCTCCCTAATGCTGGGATTAAAGGTGTGTGGCCACCACCACCAAGCTATGTTAAGATTCTTGACTTCAAGTCTTGGTTCTGGAATGTAGTCATTTTTAGAATTACTGGGACAGAATGAATGTGGTTTCCATGTTAAAAGAACAGGGACTTTTGGGAGTCTAGGAGCAGAATGCTATGATCTGAGATGTGTTCACCCAAATTCATACATTGAAACAATGCTACAGTACTAAGAGGTGAGATTTTTAGATGATTAAGCATTATGAGTGGGATTCATATCTGTATAAAGTAAGTATTACGGAACTGTCTGCCTTTTCTGTTTATGTGAAAGCACAAGGGAAAAATAAAAGAGCTCATGGCTAGTATCAAACATACTCTTGCCTGGATCTTGAAATCTCCAGTCTCCAAAAGTATGAGACCCAGGTTGGTAGTAGAATACTAAGTACTAGTTCATCATGCCCTGGATCCTGGGTTAGGATTGACAAAGAGACTGGAGCTAAAAAGCTTGCCCTATATTCCTGCTGTGATACGCCTGGCCTTTCTAGTCATGAGCTAAACATCATGGCAAAAGAAAGCATACAAAACCAAGCATGTTGAAGAATGTAAATGCATAAGACACTTTCTTTACAGAAAGCATCCAGCAAAGCATGCCATGTAGCTTTCATCTGCAAATACTTCACAGATTAAGACACTAATTAGGACTCATCCTAAGAGACGAGACCTGAATTCCTTAATCTGACATTATGAAGTCCTCAATATCAAACAGTTATACCTTGGAAAACACCTGGTCTCAGCTCTGCCATTCACCAGCCAGTCTTGGGCAAATACTTGTAATGGAGATGGCTCAACTGCATTGTGAAGAACAATGAAATACTATCTGTAAAGTTTTTAGAAACCTGATGGCTGCACAACTGCAGTTTACACAAAGTAACTGAATTATGAACTTACAGTTGAGAAATTTAATAGTCTTTAATGTTTTTTAATCAGTATAAAGAGGGTTAACTGAATAAATAGGCTTAAAAACAACAGAGTGTTTATACAGGGGAAAAACTTAATACACCAGTATGTCTGCTGAATGCTGGCTTACTACTCAGTTTCTCCAAGATAAGGATCACATCACAAAATAAGAGCATTCACACAACTTTAATGGTTAGTGCTGTTAGCCTGACAGACTCTAGAATTGCCTGGGAGATGGGTCCCTAGGAATGCTGATGGGAGGAATGTCATGACTGTATTGATCAGGTGGAAGGGATCATCTTTTTTTAAATGTGTGTGTGTACATGCACATCATGAGTAGGTGCAAGCACTTGCAGAGGGCAGAAAAAGAGTTGGATGGCCTGAGTTTATAAACTGCCAGAAATGAATCCTCTATAAGAGCAAGATACTTTTTTTTGTTGTTTTTTCAAACCAAGTTTCTCTGTATGTATTCCTGGATGTCCTCAAACTAACAAAGATCCATCAGCCTCTGCCTCCCAAGTACTGGGATTACAGGTGTGTAAACCACCATCCAGCGAACAAAACACTCTTAACACTGGAGAGGAGCTATATCTCTTCAGCCCCTAGAAGACCCACTTCAATTGTGGGCAGGACCATTCCATACTCAGGGGAATCCAGTGCTGTCTGAGTGAGCAGAGCCTAAGATGCATGCTTCTTCCCTCTCTGCTTCGTGACTGTATACAGTTATCACACAGTCCTACAGCTGTCTTCCCCATCATCAAGATGGATGTAACCTGGAACTGGGCGCCAAACAAACCCTTTCTCCACTAAGCTGTCTGTACTGAGTATTTTATCATACCAATAGGAAGGAAACTAAAACAATAGCCTTAAAAAAAAATCTTTGCATTGTGGTGCATGCCTTTAGTCCAAGCACTCAGGTGGCAGGGGTGGGCGGATGAGTTCAAGGCCAGCATGATCCACAGAAATGAGTTCCAGGACAGCCAGAACTACACAGAGAAACCCTGTCTCAAAAACCAAAAACATTTTTACACTAATCATAAAATTATTCAGCTGGGCATGGTTGGTGGTGCATGCCTTTAATCCTATTACTTTGGAGGCATAGACAGGTGGATCTCTATGAGTTCTAGACCAGTCCAGTATAAACAGCAAGTTCTAAGATAAGTGAGCTCCTGTCTCAAAAATATAAATAAAACTTCAACTTTTTCTTGTAATCAAACGATATACCTATTATATTCTTTTGGTTAACTTTTTTCTCTATTTATTTTGGTATTGGGGATTAAACCCAGAGCCTTGCACATCTTAAACTCACACCATCATTCGAATTAATTCCCTGGATAGCTAATTTCAGTTGCCAACTGGGAGACAGGCCTCTGAGCATGTCTGTGAGTAAATAACCTTGACTAGATTAACGAGGTTCGGAAAACCTGCCCACAAATGGTGGCACCATTCCCTCCACAGGCATTCTGGACTACATAAAAAAGTAGAAACGTGGCTGGTCCAGTATTGATCACTCTTTGCTTCTTAACTGTGGATGCGAAGTGGTTTAGTGACCACTTCAAGGTCCTGTTCCCTTGACTTCCCCACCATGATGATTCAAATATGCTAGAAAAGAATTAAAACCCCTTCTTTTACCAATTCTTAGTTTTAGGACTTTGAATAAATAATTCAGTTAAGATTCTTTTTTTTCTTCTAAAAAGGAAGCAATAATATCTCATAGGATTGCCATAATCTAAGATTTTAAATAGTATTTGTAGTCAGGCAATAGTGGCACGTGCCTTTAATCCCAGCACTAGGGAAGCAGAGGCAGGCAGATCTCTGTGAGTTCG
>LOEQ01000981.1:600958-611643 GCA_001685075.1 Bramus lutescens | reverse complement strand
CGAGTGCTGGGATTAAACGCGTGTGCCACCAATACCTGGCGGATTATGTATATTCTTGTGTTGTCTTTTGGATTTTTTGACTAAAGAGAGACATTTGATTCTGGGAACTGCTAAGAAAGGTATCTTGACTTTAAAAGATGGGTCTAAGGATTTGTTGCTTTGGAAAAGAGGTTCTGCTTTTGTTTCCACAGAGGACAGGAACCTGTGGATTCATTCCAGGTTAATGGGTTGATGCACCAAGACCCCCTGAAGGTTGCTGTGAAATTTCGCCCAATAAACAGCAGGAAGTAGTTTAGAGAATGACACCCGAATTTCCCAAAATTGTTTACTGGAGGTTGTGGGGCCAAGGGAATGCCGCGGCAGTGCCAGGAGCATTGGCCACTGCAACAACAAGTGCTGGAGCTGAGGCAAGCCAGAGCCACTCAGACCCCACTGGGCTGTCCATCTATGCACAGCATATGGAGAAGGTGGCAGTGGGGCGAGGAGAAGGCAGTGATGGTTCCCAGCTCTGTACACCCAAGACTCTGTGGCACAACTGGCAGGCTTTCCTACCGGACCCAAGGAACATGTGCGGTAGCAGCAGTGGTGGCACAAGCCAGTGGGATTTGCTGAAGGAGGTAGAGGCAGGAGGATCTGGAATTCAAGGACAACTGCCCAGCCATCCTAGTTGATGTAGGCCCATATTTCTACATGGCATGATGACCAGAATCTCAGACCACAGTTTACACCTGTCACACAGGAGGTGGTCACCTAGCCTGTCGCCATCCCTATCAAAGGGTCAGAATGTTCCTTCTTTGTAATCTAGAGAATGCCTGAAAAGAGATGTTAATTCGGCCTACGTGACAGAGCTGGCATATAGAGCAGGAAGATAGGAAGAAGTGACAGAGTCAGCATAGAAAGGTGTGGTCAAAGGTGTGGACGTGACCACAACCATTTACCTGGCTACCTAGGAAACAGAATGCTAGGGAATTTCCCCCTCAGTTTATGTTTTGGTATATAAGGCTGTTTGGAGAATAAACACAGAGGAATTTTCAGGATGTGAACTCAGGATTTCATGAGGGGTCACTGAGAATCTCCCTCCTGATAAAGCCATGTGAGTTGTGTCTTTAATCTGATGCCTCCCCTCTGGTCTGGAGAAATAATTTAGGGTCTGGGTTGGCACTGGACCCCAACAGGCCGAGACTTCGGGATCACCGCGGGTGGGCCACTTTTGTCACTGCTGTGGCCTCCTTCGTGGCAGCTGGAATTGCCTTCAGCCAGATGGCTGCTGTGACTATCTTGTAGCCAGTACCAGCATTTAATAGAATAAGCATGTTTTCTGGGGCATTTTTCAACTTATTGCTATCATATTTGTGCTATGTCCATGCCAGTCCAGAACCTTGGTCTAATTATAGAGAAAAAGGGGAGCTGTTGGGGGCTGTGAACCCCCAGACCCTGAATTTCCTGTAAACAACTTGTTTGCAGCTGCTCTGAGCACAAGACAGAAGAGTGGGTTCTGGTGGCTGCAGCTGAAAGATCCTGAGAGCTGGGGTGTGGATAGAGCACTATATAAGGTGCCCCTGAACGCAATAAAGTTGGCATTCTTGGCATTCTTGTTTCAGGTATGACCCGTGTCTCCATCTCTCTGTCTCTGTGTGTATGTTTTTAAATCTCCAGCCTAGTTCTCTGCTTGTGGGCCGTACCATAGAATGTAGAACATATTGTGTGCTTTACAGCTAAGAATAATAATAAATAAAATTTTAAAATGTTTTAAAATAGGTCATTTAAAATATATGTCCATGCTTATGAGATACAGTTAAAGACAGCAAGAAGAAATAACTTTAAATGTATAGATTAGGAATGAGGCTGAAAATTATTAAGCAATGACATAAAGGAAGAAAAATCTAATGAAACTCAAAGAAGGTAGAAAGGAACAGACAGAATCAATAGGCAATAAACACTGAGTCAATAGAACTGATTCCTTGAAGAAAACTATCAAAATGAATGAATCTTGAGCCTGAAATGGTGGTTCCTGAAATCCAGCACTTCTATACAGGGAGTTTCTAGTCTACCCCAGGCTATACAACAAAAGTCTGTTTCAACAAATTGTGTAGATATACCAATACTAAATGAACCTAACAACATAATAAACACAACAAAAGATGAATATATTCCAGGAATGTGTGATTTGGCAGCTGAAAATCCATATTATCTATCATATTAACAGCATGAGAGAAAAATCTCAATAGTTCAGAAAACACTTCATAAATTTAATTCCTATGCTTTTTTATTTTTTTTTCAGATTTTCCTGTCCATTTACAATCACTGCCCCCTTTTAAAGTACTCAAGTTAGAGACCCTTAGCATCTTTCCTAGTCACTTTTTAACATTGCAAATTTGCTTTTGTCCCTACAGTGCGCCCCCTCCTCCACTTTTAAACTCCACTATTGGGCAACACGTAATATATTTTAAATTTTTGTTTACTCTAGATTACCAAATTGCTTAGGAACTGAAAATTTCTATTTCTAGACTATTTCAACCTTATTTTGGTTCAACTTTTTTGTTTGTTTGTTTTTTGTTTTGTTTTGTTTTGTTTTTCGAGACAGGGTTTCTATGTAGCTTTGGAGCCTGTCCTGGAACTAGCTCTTGTAGACCAGGCTGGCCTCGAACTCACAAAGTTCCGCCTGCCTCCCGAGTACTGGGATTTAAGGGGTACACCACCACTGCTGGGCCTGGTTCAACTTTCTCAACATCGACAATTATACTTGATCTACAGTTGGCACTCAATAAATACATGTTGAATAAAATGTTGGCTGCCGTTTACAGGAGTCTGGGCTGTGTGGATCAATGGCAGTTACAATGATACCACATTCTTGTTCTCTGAAAAACAGGCTTCAACCGGCCTGACTGTGATGTCCTTCAGCTTTCAAAATGGGAAAGCAAAGGTTCCCACAATTCTCAGAACGCGAATTTCTCGCCAAAATTCAAAATGACCACTTTTTTTATCTTTAATTAGGAAAGTAGGGCCTGGAAAGCAGTTAATATTCCTGCTGGTCTTGTAGAGGACCTAAATTGAGGTTCCCAGCATCCATGTCAGGCAACTCACAACTGCCTGAAACCAGGTCCATACAATCTTACAGGCTCTTCTGGCTTCTAGGGCACCTGCACACATATGGTGTGTTCCCACATAGTGACATACATATACGTGTAAGTGAAAATGAATGCTTTTAAATCAATAAAAAAGTGGAATCATATATATATGCATATATAAAAATATATATATACATTTTTTTCTTGGTTTTTCGAGACAGGGTTTCTCTGTAGCTTTTGAGCCTCTTCTGGAACTAACTCTTATAGACCAGGCTGACCTTGAACTCACAGAGATTTCAGCTGCCTCTGCCTCCCAAGTGCTGGGTTTAAAAGTATGCACCATCACCGCCAGGCTGTGGCATCATATTCAACATAGTAAGTTTTATCACATACTTCTAGGACATGCTGTATGTGCCACTGAAGTGTTGAAAACCTTCTGTCTGAAATCATCAGGACTTAGGAATTTCCTCAACATTATACTGGAAGTCCTGATCAGAATAAAAACGGAAGGTTGAAAGGAAGAAATAAAAGCTCTGCAGATGAGGAGACAGCCAACTGGTACATGCCTGTAATTCCAGCTCTTCCAGAGGCTAAGGCAAGATGGTTGAGAGTCACAAGTTCAAGGCCATCCTCAACAACTTAGGAAGAGTCAAAGTTTAAACAGTTGTGCATCTAAAGATATGTACATTAGTCCTAGAAAACACTTTGTTATAGGCCAGTATTAGGAGAAATGCTGGATTAGGAACAGAACCCATATATAGGTGGAGGCTGCTTGTTTGTTCCTGGTCACCCACACCTGAAATAATCACACAGAAACTATATTAATTAAAACACTGCTTGGCCTGTTAGCTCAGGCTTCTTATTAACTACCTCTTACATCTTAAATTAACCCATTTCTATTATTTTACATTTTACCACGAGACTTGAGGTTTACCAGTAAGGTTCCAGGATGTCTGTCTCCTTTGGCAACTGCATGGCGTCTCCCTGACTCTGCCTTCTGTCCTCCTCTGTCTGCTTGGAGTACCTGTCTTTCTCCATTCTACCCTGTCCTACACCAAAGAAGCTTTATTCACTAACTAATAAAAGCAACACATATACAGAAGGACTTCCCATACCATTTCCCCCTTTCTGTCCAAATAAAAAGGAAGGTTTTAACCTTAACATAAATAAAATTACATAAAAAACAGGTATCAAACAAGAATTATAGTTATAATATTTATGTCTATTTTATCTTTTTTTAAAGATTTATTTATTATGTATACAGTGTTCTGTCTGCATGTATACCTGCAGGCAGGAAGAGGGCAACAGATCTCATTACAGATGGTTATGAGCCATGATGTGGTTGCTGGGAATTGAACTCAGGACCTTTGGAAAAACAACCAGTGCTCTAAACCTCTGAGCCATCTCTCCATCCCTTATTTTTTATTATAACTAAGGAAAACTATAATTATAACTATTCTTCAACTCCATCAAAGATTCCAGAAGGATATAATACTACGTAAGTAAGTGCTTGCTTCGGCAGCACATATACTAAAATTGGAACAATACAGAGAAGATTAGCATGGCCCCTGCGCAAGGATGACACGCAAATTCGTGAAGCGTTCCATATTAAAAAAAAAACAGAAAGAAAAAAATACTACCTAAGTAAATAGGAAGTGCATTTTAAGCAAAGCCCAGAACTCTAGAATTGACAGAGACATCTTACTGCCTGGACAGTCACCCAAAGTTCTTCTGTAACGTTGCAGGCATCCATCTTCAGCCGACAGGCCCATAGTATCGAGCAGACTTTTTCATGAAGCAGGAAATTTCAAAGACAGTTCCACTTATACTGGCAGTTTGTCAGTCACTTTCTTCTGTGTCCTGTAGAATGTCTGTCAGACTCTTTCATGAAGCAGGAAGCCTGAAGGACTGTCTCATTTTCTTTAGGCAATTTCAGCAGTCATTTTTCTGTGGGTTTTGCATGTCCAGTTTATACAACATACTATTAAGCAGTCCAGGCAAGAACAGTTTCTTGCCCAAATGCCTAACAAACCTGATAAGGAAACTCTTTGATGCCCATCATTCTCTTGAAGTAGACTGGCTCAGCCAGGAGCAGATGTGCTTCATTGATGAGAAAAGTCTAAGTTCTTAAAACATTTAAGTGCCATATTCTCTAAGTCTTTGATGGTTTGAAGAATGTCCATATGAAAAATATCTGTACATCTAGAAAACCTAACTAACATGACTAAAAGCTTGACCATTTTATGACTATTAACCTATATTTTTAATTATACATTACATTTTTAAATGATCTGCACAAACACAATACCTTAATCAAGAGCAGAAATATACATATAACAAAATTGACTTTGAATTTGTATCACTAAACCATGATCCATACCAATGCAAAGTATTCATCTCTATAGCACCCATACAATGAATATATATTAAAAGAGGATTGTTCAGATTTGTTTACTTGATTTGGTCTGGAAAGTTCAGTATAGTGCCTTCCCACTAGAGAGACTGAGAGCCTGGTAGCTGCTCAGTCCACGAAACTGGATGCCTCAGCATCCTGGTGTTGAAGGCCTGGAGGATTCCTGGAAAGTAGCTGATCTTCAGTCCATGTTGGCAGACTGAAGAAGCTGCATTCTGATGTTAGCAAAAAATGCCAGTGGCATCTGCAAATTAGACAAACTGAAGAGCATGACCAGAAGACAACTGGAAGCAAGCAAGTAAAAAGCAAAGGTTTTCCCCCAAGGATCCCTTTTTATCTGGTTGCTACCAGAAACTGCTGACCATATTTAAAATGGTCATCATATTTAGAATGATCAACTTCATGACACCTGATCAAGACAGTCCCTTATAGGTGCGCCTAATGGTTTGTCTCCTAGTTGATTGTAGACCCAGTTAGGTTGGATGACCAACATTAACCATCATAAATACTAATGCTTATGGAATATAAAATGGGTAAACATTTGTGTAATACATTCATCTGTAGAATACTACCTGTCAGTAATTATTGCTATATGAGCAATGTGGTTGAATCACATGAACATGAGGTTAAGAGAAAGAAACTAGGGGAGAGGGTCTGTTTTGCAATATGCCATTTATTTACAAGTGGAGGTTGGAAAACCCGATCTATGGTATTAGAGGTTAGGATGTGGTGGCGTTTAGAAGGGAGAGAGGAGAGCGTTTCGAAGGGAATGCGAAGAACTGGGATATTAGCAATGCTTTCTTAAAAGTGTGCCTGCTTTGTGATTATTCTTTGACCAATACATATCTGCTTTGTTCATTTTGCTATATATGATATACGACCCTACAGAAGTCTCCCAAAAGTAAATAACAAAAGAAAAATAACAAAATGAGAACTGGGAAAGTATCGTGACAACCCACGTGGAAGACATTAAAAGGTTTCAGTGTCATATGTGTTGATGTATGCCTTCAGTCCCGTGCTCCAGAGATTGAGGAAGAAAGAAGCAATGAGAGGGAAAGAACGGAAGAGGGAAAAGGAAAGGAAGGAAAAAAAAAGAAATAAGAAAAAAAGTTAACAATTATAAGTAGTTAGTACTGTCGTGTGTCCTACTTTGCTTGCTGTTGCTGTGGTAAACACCACGACCAAAAAGAAATGCGGGGAGAAAAGGATTCCTTTCTATTTCAGTTCCAGGTCACAGTCCATCCCTGAGAGAAGGCAGGGCAGGAACTCAAGCAGCAGAGGCAGGAGCCATGGAGGAAAACTGCTTACACGATGCTCTCTAGTCTCTGCTCACCTTCTGTATGGGCTTAGAGAAGGAACCAGCCATGGTGAGCTGAGCTCACCTACATCAATTAGCAGTCAAGGAAATACTCCTCCCACAGGCAAGTCTAACCGAGGCGGTCTCTCAGTTGAGACTTGCTCTGGTAACTCTGGGCTGCCTTGAGTTAACAGAAGATAACCAGGTCACGTGTTCACTTTGTCCTGGAACCTATCTCCAGATGTACTTTCACCTTGAAAAACTCAAACTGTTTAGTAAACAAGCACCCACTTTTCCCACCTCAGGGCTGCTCAAGGCTGCAGTGACTGCAGATGAGCAGATAACCACGTCCTTTGGACGTCTTCTTCAGGGCGTTTGACTTGCTCCTACCTTTCGGCCATCGTGACCAGTGCAGCAGTGAGCACGTATGTGTATAAGCACGTCCCTTGGAGCCGTGGCTTTCTGTTCTTGGCGAGCTTCTGGTTCGCATTATTATGGGCAGTGTGTCCTGTAGAAGTTGCCGTACTTATGTACTTATTATGGCGGTGTGTCCTGTAGAAGTTGCCGTACTTATTATGGCGGTGTGTCCTGCAGAAGTTGCCGTACTTCTTCCTTCCTATAGCGCACACAGCCTGGGTTCCAGTCTCAGCACGCCCTCTCCCACAGGGCTCTTTCTGGTGCTTTGAAAGAAACCATCCTAATAGGTGAGATTTTTGAGGACGAAGGTATTTTTAAAAGAACTTTGTTTGCAATGCTAAGAAAGTGAATACAAAAATCTCAGAAGAGATTCTTAGCAAATTTAAAAAACCGAAAAGTGGCTTAAGAGGTCAACAACCCAGTCCGACCTACAACACAGGAAGTGAAAGCATTCGTTTGAAATGTAGCTTTAAAAATGTTCACCTGATCCATGTAACTTCACATTGGTTGCTGTGCCCTGAATTTGATTTGAAGACAAGGTCTCACACTGTTCTGTAGGCTGGTCTCAGACTCACTGTCTCGAACTCATGATAATCCTCCTGTGTCAACATGAGTGCTGGCATTATAGACGTGAGCCACCATGCCCCACTATGAACTGAAACTTTACTTGAGAGAGTCTCATGTATTCACATATTCCAGGCTAGTCTTTCATTTGCTGTGTTGCTGTGACCTTGAACTTCTGATCCTCCTGCTCCTCCCTACCTCCAGAATGTTGGAAATATAGCTGTGTACCATCGTGTCCAATTTTATATGCTGCTGTGGATCAAACCCAAAGCCTGGTCCATGTTAGGCAAGCACTCTGCCAACTGAGCTATATCACCAACCCTGGCAGTTCTGTTTTGTTAAAAGGAGGAAGTCATAGTAGCCATTCTGAATAAGTGAAGTGAATTTTTTTTTCTTTTTCTGAGGCAGGGTTTTACCATGTAGCCCTGGCTGTCCTGGAACTCACTCTGTCGAGCAGGCTAGCCTTAAACTCACAGAGATCCACCTGCCTCTGCCTCCTGAGCTCTGGGATTAAAGACGTGCACCACCGTTGCCTGGCATGAAATAGAATTTTAATGTAGTTTGATTTGATTTGACTTTTCCTAATGGATAAAAAACGTTGAGCACTTTTTCAAATATTTATTCGTCATTTAAACTTTAATTTTTTTAATTTTAAAAGTGTGTGTGTGTTACACAAAGTCAGAAGAGGGCATCCAATGCACTGGAGCCAGAGTTACAGACAGCTGTAAGCCTCCCAGTGTGGGTGTTGGGTCCAAATTCAGATCCCTGAATGAGCAGGAAGTGCTCTTGGCTGCTGACCACATCTCCCCAGACCTATCACTTCTACCTCTTTGGAAAGAGTCCATTCAGATCATTTGCCCATTTATCTACTGGACTATTTATTTTTAGATAACTTTTAAAAACCTTTATATATTTTGAATTAGTCTTTTTTTTCCAGTGAAATAACTGACAGTAGTCCCCTCCCCCCATTTTAGGATTTCTCTTTAAATTAATGTTTCCTTTTTTGTGGAGGAATTTCTTAAATTTAGTTTTATCTATAAATTCTCGCTTTTACTTCTTGAGCTATTGGAATTCTATTCTTGAGGTTGCTGCTTGGAGAGCTGGAGAGATGACTTAGCTGTTAAGAGCACTTGCTGCTCTTTCAAAGGTCCTGAGTTCGATTTCCAGCAACCATATGGTGCCTCATAACCATCTCAGAAGGATCTGATGCCATCTTCTGGAATAAAGGCATACGTGCAGATAGAGCTCTCATACATAAAACAAACTACAACATTGGTTCTCTGACTGGGAAAGGCTCTTCTGGCATGTCATCCTGCCTGCTGGTGCACTGGGACCCTGGAACCTAATCCACATACGACAGGCTCACTTCTTCAACTGATGGATCTCTGGGCCCCTCCATCTAACACCAGCACTATGGTGAGACTCTTCTCCACCTCTGGCTGTTTTCCACGAGTGAGGATTCATCTCTAGAGTGTGGTCTCTTGCCTTTTGGCCTCATTAAGCCCTGGTACCAGGCAACCACGGCTCTCTTGGGCTCCAGAGCCCTTGGCCCCTGCTCTGTGTTTGACGAATCACTGAGCAACCTATGCCTTCTCAAAATCGACCCTCTCTGAATCCCTGGGATGCTGGGAATTAAGACCTTGGGTCTCACTTATCTGTCCGACTCATGGAAAATTTGGCATCATCTATACCTCAAACTTTTGCAGTAGACAGATATATGGGCTTCTAAACTCGTCCACTTTTGCAGTCAGATTTGGTCCAAAGATCTTTTAGATACTGCTTTTCTGATCTGCTGTCTTCCACCTGCAACAAATCTGCTTTCCCATTCACTGATGGCTTTGCCTTCCATTCGATACTGGTAATTGGGTCTCTGGTAGGGTTACCCACCTCTGGCCATTCCGCTGGAGGTGAGGCTTTCTTTTCTCAAGCACAGTCCTTTCCTCGCCTTCTGGCTTTTCTTGAAGTCCTGGTCCCAGGTAACAGTGTCTCTCTCAGGTTCAGAGCCCTTGGCCCCTGTTCTTGCATGAAGACATTCTGAACAGCTTGTGCCCACTCAGTCTGATCCTCCCTGGGTCCCTGGGATGCCAGTGTGTTCAGACCTATGGATCTATGGATCTACCCCACTCATTGTGCCCACTCAATCTTCCTTGGGACCCGTGTCATACACCTCCTTGCTCCCAGCGGGCTGTCTTTTGGAGACCCACTGACCACTCCTTTCAAATCAAATCTGGCCTCAGTATTCCTTGGATGAGGCAGTCAGGGAACCAAGAAAGAATTCTTCTCTTTTTCATTGCTCCAAAACCTGCTTGTGTTAGCCTGCTCTCCCTCTCTAAATGTCCTGTCTGTTTGCCATAATGTGCAGGTCAGATGGAGAAGTCAACTTCTTCTTGCTCAGCACACACTGGTTTTCCCTTTTAATTTACTGAACTCCTGTTTAATTCTGAGTGTATGTTTCTCATGAGCTCCAGGGGGTCTGCTTGGATCCATCCCGAACTGCATCTTGCCTGGTCCAAGAGGCACCAGATGACCCTACAGAGCCTGGACAGCGAAGTGAAATAGCCAGCTGCTTTTGGACTTGGCCAACACCCCAGCTTTCTCAGGTCTCCCAAAGATGATCGACGCCCCCCAGGCCAGCATGAAGCAGTCTCAAGAACACACATCCTCATCACTGCCTCACCTGTGATCCCTTTCTAACTCCTCACACTTTTATAATAAACAAAATGGAGGAATGTTAGTTTTCATGCTTCTGTATGGCCTGCCCTTGACGTCCTGACAGGATCCATCCTCAGTTGCAGCCACTAAGAGCATCTCCTTTGCGCTTTTGCTCCATTTCCTTTCAAAAGGTGGGCTGCCAGGCAATGGTGATGCATGCCTTTAATCCCAGCACTCGGGAGGCAGAGGCAGGTGGATCTCTGTGAGTTCGAGG